>VZTO01003162.1:27019-109111 GCA_013400615.1 Syrrhaptes paradoxus | reverse complement strand
TTTTTTTTTTTTTTTTTTTTTTGTATTTCCTTCCTTTTGGATTTTGCCTAACTCTTTAAAGGTGAAATGCTGTTGTCACAGAACTATTTCCAGAGACACTCCAAACGTTTGCAGATGATGTGTCAGATTTTAGCTGTATTATGTTCACTGTGATACACTATGTGCATAACAGAATTTAGGAAGAATAACAGAACTTTCAGTCCCAGCACAGCAAGCACCCAAAATCCATTTGAAAGCATTTAGTTAGTCATTTTTAAGTCAACATGGGCAGCAATATGTCAAAAGCTGAGGAGCTTCTTAAGTGACTCCAGGGTATTAAAGAATGAAATTGAGGATTTTAAATTGTCCTATAATCACTCCTGGTGACTGAAAGGTTCGCCATTAGAAATATGCTGCAGTTAAGTGAGGAAAAAAACCTTCATTTGTACCTTGCTCCTCTGTACTATTCGGTTTTCCTCCCATATCTAATGATTAAATATATTTTCAAGTTAAGAATTATGCTTAAAAAAAAAAAATCCAAAGTCAAGTTGATTGAGAGCTACAAGACAATGAGGCACTTCCAACTACGGAGATGAGTTGTTCTGTATTTAGAGAAACACTGCATAAAGTGCACTGTAAATTTAAATATCATTAGTCTAGGACAACTAAAAATTTTAGACTAAACTTCAGAAAAAATGTATTACTCAACTTTATTTTTCTATATAAATTAAAATACCTTTCAGGAGTATAGGTTGTGTCGTCATAATATGAATTAGGCACTCTTCTCTCCTGCCTAGTCCTCCTGAATACGGAATAAACAGCACACATATTTCAGACATTTTAGAGGGTGTTTCTCTCATTACGGTTTCCCTTACTGTATTATTAAGATAGCGATGAACACAGAGCACATTTATCTACAATTCAGCAATATCTTTTAATATATATGAAATTTTAAATTTCTACTTTCAAATTATATTCAGAAACAATGAACAAGATATTAGGAACACTTGATCAACACACTTATATTTCATAGGAGTGACAGGTTAGATCGATAGGAAAACAGGATTTGAACAACTGAGAAATTTCACCAAAAATTTGCTATGGATGTTAGAAAACATCTGACTGTTAAAACAAAAGCCAAAAAAAAAAAAAAAAAAGGAAGCAAAAGCTTGTTTCCTTAAGTGAAACAACAGAAATCCTGCCTGAAACGACCTCACATCCTGCTCAAGAGGTGCACAAACCAGCTTTCATTGCCTTCTAAACACTAACCTCACGGGCTAAGTGAAAAAAATGAAACTAGAACATGGTGTGGTGTTCTCAGCGACTAAACCAAGCTCTGACATAGGTAAGCTGAGAAAGAATTTCACACAGGGAGGTTTTCAGCAGACTTTTATTTGGGATTTTAACTTTAAAAGCCAATTGGGACAAAAATCTTGAGAACATTGTCATTGAGCTCATGTGTAGATCAGCCAACTTAAAACGGCTGAAAGTCAAGCTATGAACTAACCTTTACAGCTCTATTGGATTGTGAACTGGGGGATATAAACAAAAGCACAAGTGACACTCCACGTGCCCAGCCACGATGTCTTACACGTGACCAATCCGAGTAACTGCAGCAATGTGGACTGACACCAGCCAGGGCTGCCATGCTGGCCATCACACCAGTCAGTGAAAATTGGAGCAGGGTAATGAGCAGCAAGATGCTGTCACCGGGTCCAAAGGGCACTGAAGTCACTGAAGCTGCACATGAGCCTACAGCCTGTTTGAGGCAGGCACTGGAGGAAGTCAACGCCGCCTCCATTTCTTTTGGGAGAGAAACGGTTGGACCTCTTCAACAGAGAAAATGATGAGTTCCATAGCCTAAGGATGAACTCAGAAATGAAGGGATTTGATAATGTAAATGTGTCCTAGAACTAATGAACTAAAGACTATCAAATCTGATAAACAGGAACTGAAACAAGCTGCATAAGAGAAAAGATGAAAGAGAACCAAGGACACATTTTATGGGGAAAAAAACAAAAAACTGCCAGAAGAGACCAGAAGAGTTAATGAGCTGGCTGGGAGTGATGCAAGACACACAATAAAAGGAGCCACGAACAACAAAGGCAGCAAATATTTTGACTGATATAACTGTATGACAAATTTGGCTGCAGGACATCCACACTGGTGGATTCACAGTGACATAAGACACAAAACTCTCTGTCCCTGATGACTTTTCCTTGAATACAGGATTGTGCAGATCAATGTTTGCTATTTTGATGAATAGTGGAAACTGGAAAATTATTTCACATGCTTAATAAAGTGAAAGTAAAATGCAGAAAGGTGGTTGCTTGGTATCAGCCTGATATCAGTTAAGTAGATGGAACTAAAGAAGACAGGACCAACAACTTGACCTACAAAACCAATGTAACTTAAGGTATGCATTAAACTGGAAAAAAAGTGAAAAGATAAATGAGGAAATATTGTTTAAAAAGTTTTTTTTCATGCATTTCCAAAAAATAAAATGAGGAAATGACTTAATGTTTTTCAATGGATAAGGAGGAAGTGGATAGAGATTATGCTTTAATTGGTCCTTAAATACCTAGAGAACTGCTTTCAGAATATGGAAAAAAGGATGAAAAACTGGAAAAAATAATAGTGGCTATGAGGTACTCAGGGTGATTAATATCTGTTTATATTACTGGAGTAACTTGAACACTAGTGTTACCCACAGGCAGCCTGGATTCAAGAGGACCAGAGAACCCAGGATCATTTCCTAGGCACAAGGAATCTCAACGTACTGCTCTAACAGTGAGCCAGAGATACTCCCCTTCACGGTGGATTTTCCTGTCTGACCCCGGGAGGAATTAGCTTAAACAGCCCTCTCTTCAATAAACCCCTCACTGCTTAAATCCCAGCTTTTCATCTTTATGCAGTACTGTCACTTGTGTTCTTTATTTTCATTGATTTATTTTTGAGAAATTAATTTCTGTAGAAACAAGATCCTCAAACAAAGACATTTGATAATAGCTCCAACTTTCAGCATTATCTGTCACAGATACAGCCAGCAATCTGAAACCAGTTCAGATAAACTAATGCAAATGTCAGTATATAATTAAGGCAAAAAACAGTATATAAAAATTAACTATTGAAACAGCGTAAATATGAGCACATTTTATCACATATTTTCAGAAAACAGACCAAAAAAATCCCTCTTCTTTTTAAAGTTTCTACATGCAGACTGAACTATTTACACACTTTCTTGGTAGTAGGTTTCATGTAAAACAGCATCATTTCGAAACAAATATTTACCTGAGTTCTAAAGGATATAATGTCTATTATATGATGGCTTTGGAGAATTTTTAACAAGCAATATTTCTTTGGAAGGAATACTTCCATGATACTAAAAAAAATTCAGATTCTGTGTTGTTTCTGCATGCAAAAGTAGTTTTGCTAAACCCCTAAACTAAATATTTACTAAAAATATGTATAGATATGATCAGAATCCAGAGCAAACCTCAATGAACATCTCAGAGGAACTCAATATAAGAGGGCAGCCATGGAGTCAATATATCAAGAGTTCTTTAGTTCTTGCTATGGAAAATTTTACATGGCCTGTCTCGTAAAGCAATAGCTGTTATCAACCATTATAGCTGCTCCTTCAGATCTGAAGCTTCCACTTCCTTTTTGTTGGCTCACATTTTATGAGATTTATATCCTTATTTCTATCCACACACAGCCATGCAGACTTCTTCCTGTTTTGCAATATTTTCTGAAAATATCATAACCACAGTAGTACACCAGCATGTCTTATTACATCTTGTAAAAGTCGCTGTATTTCAAGTATAACTATTTCATAGAAATTATTACGGGCTCAACTTCTTTCTGCCATATATTTCATATATAAACAGGAACTCTGATGTTCTGTAATCACACAGAGGCATTGTGAATGTATATAAATCCTCAAAAATTAGAGAATAAGAATTATAAAAATATCTACAACATAAGTTTATACTTTAATTTTCACTCTTTTTCACCCCATTCCTGGAGGGGTTCAAGGCCAGGCTGGATGAGGCTTTGAGCAACCTGGGCTAGTGGAGGGTGTCCCTGCCCATGGCAGGGGGTTGGAACTTGATGATCTTTAAGGTCCTTTCCAACCCAAACCATTCCATGATTCTATGATCTTCACTGCATGTGTTTATCACTTAAGACATAGATCACATTCTCAGCTTGGAAACCAAGCACAGTACTGTCAAAGGATAAGTGGCAGAGCTAGTAATACGCTCCACATCAATTATACCTCTCAAGGTCATAGTAAGCACCCTCAGAATATGTACGGCACATCTTACGAGAGCGAAGTAATCTGATTGCATCTTCACAAAACAGAGGGTACATGGTGTGATCCTGGCTGCCAAAACAGAAAGAGCGAACACAATGAAGAGCAACATGGGGATGAAATGAGGACAAAACAACGTGAAAAACAAGCAACGTCAGCAACAGAACAAACCACTGGAACAAAACTCAGCTGGAACTTTGGTGAATTTTGCAAAACTACTTTTAAAAAGTAAGGCATATCTCAGCCTGCAGCTGAGACTTCAGGAAAGGTATCCCACTCCAGTTTTGTCTGTTGGAACCTTTAGCACAGCCAAATACGTATGACATTCTGTATATGAAAATCACAGTATTGGCAGGTATTTGTCTTTGTTGATTCAGATAAATTTCTTTACTGACTTTTTAAAGGACATTAGAAAGATGTAAAGACAACATCATCTTCCTGGACCACCAATTATAGACTAGTGGTAGCGAAAAAAATGTTTTAAAAGTGAAACACGTGAAGAATTGCCTAGTGATTTTCTACACACTCTATTCAGAAAGCTAACATTGATATTAACACTACCAAGATTTCTACCACTCTACACAGACTAATAGAATCCACAGAGAAGCACACAGAGGAAAACACATACCTGGCATCTCTGTAGTGGTGATCTGTGGACTGGGTATACCGGGAACGAGGCAAAGTAACATAATGACTGAGCAGATGGCAGAAAGAAAAATACAAATGTGAAACAATAAGATGGAGAAAGAATGACACACATCACACAACACAAGACAGAAAAATCGGAGACTTTAGGAGCTACAAAAGCATTGCATAGAGCACTGAAGTTATTAACAAAATGATTGTTTTGTGTATTGTTTATTTCCCAGGGAAGCTGTGGATGCCCCATCCCTGGAAGTGTTCAAGACATACCTAATTCTCACTGTCCAGAACTTAAACATGCACAATTTTCATTTGGGTAATAGTCAGCCTAAAACACTTAAAATCACAAAGTAAATAAATCATAATGTAATAAAATCGTTAGGCTTTGCATTGTCTAAATGCAAAAGAATTCAAAAAACGTTCCAGATCTGCATCTAAAATAAAGAGGTCTTTTGAGTCATTTGTGAAAATCATTATCTCATAAGCACATGTAGATGGGAACACTTGGAAGCCCATGGAGACATGGATAAAATTCAGATTCATCAGATTTTTAAAAAGACAAAAGAACTCCAAGGTACTTTTTTTTTGGCAACCTTCATTTAGATTTCTATCCCTTTACCGCACGTTCCTTATTTCCTGCATTACAGTAGTCAACAGCAGAAGTACCTCAAATGATGGCATAGCAGAATGAAAATATTAGCCTGCATCCTCACGGGTTTCTGAAACGTTACATTGCTACAGATAGCACAGATGGAAAATTTTCAGCAACTCATTTCACTCATATTAAAATAATGAGGTTAGTCTGATACGCAGGACTATAGGTTTTGCAGTAGGACCATTAACATACACACACATCCCACACACACACCTCCCCGCAGCGGGTGAAAACACATTCCCATCGCTCTGGCAAGAAGATTCCAGACACGAAGGCAAACATGCTACATTTCCTTTTTTAAACTGAACAGAAAATGATTACTCAAAACTTTCTGATACCGCTCACCTGTTTGCCCTTTTCCTTACGCCTTCATAAAAAATCAGTGAACCATGAAGGCAAAAAAATAGAGGTCAGTATTCAGTGACCAACTAGACTGCCTAAGTGGAAGAACAAGTCTCAGCAGCACACTTGGAAACACACACACATCCTCTGTAACCAGGTCCCACAGTTTGATTAACACTCCAGATTCCTTACTAGAGGGGGAAGCTGACCCCCAAGTATTTCTGTAGAAACAATGAAGCACTGGAGTGCTATTACATCCTGACAGTCTTGAGCTTCTTGGAATATCCATAAATAATTCTGACTGTGAAACAAGACTTTCTGTTCCCTGGTTAGAGCTTGTGTGAATCAAACCCAGTTGACACAAGAACTTCTATCGTCCTACTACTGTTCAGCCATTCGGACAGTCAGTGTTTTCCAGTGTATTATCTGATTGTCATTTACTTTAAGTGATCCATTGTATCATTGGCAACACTACTGTCCTCCATTTATAGTAACTGGCAATGGGAAAAAAACAGGAATGAGCTTGATCAGGCTGCAGAGTAAGAAACATGTGGTTCTTTGGGATGCATAGATGGAAAAAAAGCCATTGAGGGTGGCAGAAGGGAAAAGAGAAGGGCTGGCATACGAGATTTAGGGTAAATACCGTGGGAAGGAATGAGGTGAAAAATTGGGCCTGGGATGAAGTTAGGACTGCAAGGTTGAACAGAGTTGTTTGAGGGAAGAGGAGGCTGGGATTAAAGAAGTGATGTGGCTCCAGGGGAAGGGTGTGCTCTACTCCCTGTTCGCAGCTTACTCGTTCCAACAATGGGAACTAACTACTACAACTAGTTTTTCCAGACAAGTGAGGCTCTCAAAGTTTAGATTCTCAACTTGACAAAGCATTAAATGAAGCATTCAGCAGAAAGTCCCCATTTACTGATGAAATAATCTCTCAGTAACAGTGGTGTGATGGTCATGCTCCTCCCTGCATACCAAGATATCATCTCCGAAGGGATTTCAAGATAATGGAGAATATTTCTTTAAATAACCATGGCTATGACTACCCCATTATTTTAAAATAGTAGATAACAACTTTTGTTATGGAAAACCGAACAGTAGTCTTGCTGAAGGGGTAGCAGATCCAAAATGTAACTTCTTTTTTCTCTCTTGTTTTCTTGTACGTGCCTAGTAGAAAAACATTTATACTTTAGGAGTTTTCTCATGTGTTTCCACCGCAAGACTATTTGAGTGAGGCATTCTCTGAACGCTATGGTCTACTATATCTATGCCAAATTCCCCATCAGTGACTTCATGCCTCGGGGAAAGCCCATCTAGGATAAAGAATATAGTCAGATTGGATGCCCCTAAATAGCATCTAAGCTGGTTAGAGCCATGACTCTGAGTACAGTTTCTTTACACTGCCTTGGTGCTTGTTGTTAACTGCTGATATATCTTTCAGAAAGGAATATATGGATCTAGTTTTGGCAGATGTCTTGGTTTGGGAACTACGCTAAGATTCTCAGTATAATTCACCTGATTCTATTGATAGCTTAAACATAAACCTCTGAGATCAAATCTGGTTGTTTCCAATATTTTCTCTATTGAGCGATTTGAATTTCTGAAGGGAGGTAAAAGTCTGCTTTATTCAAACCTGTCAAACTGAAGTTTACAAGGTTATCCTGCTGCAGATAAAAGATCTCATGGAACCTGGGACTGGATTAGGTCACAAGCATTCATCTTTCCATCATGGATTTAGGCTATTTCATAAAAGAGTGTGAACACTTGCAAAAAACCTCATCACATTTTGACAAATATGAGCTAGTACACCTACATGAAATACATAGGTAACAAATTAACTTGATTTCCCACTCTGAGTTACCAGTATACACAGTACAATTCCGACATTTTTGGTAATACAGCAACAGATACAAATTTTAACTGAAACTTTAACCCACCAACAAAAATCACTATGTGATTTGAGAGCAACATTTGACATATTTATAGTTAGTTTGTTTGAAATTAAAATGATCTCAAATTAAATTATAAAATTTATGTCTTTCACCTTTTTTTTTAAAAATGAATTGATTTTCACTTCTAACGGTGTGTTCAGTTTTGAAGGAATCTTTGCATTGCCATTGCTCGGGGTCATTGGACATTTTTGTATGTTGCTTCAACTAACTTCTCAGTGCCATCTGCCTTGGAGGACTTTATGTTGAATGATCCAGAAAAGGAAGGAAATAATTTTCTTACTCATAGTTCCAGCCATATTTTAACTTAGCAACTGAGCACGTCTACAAGAACGTGCTTTTTCAAAGTCTCTTTTTTGTATATGGCTCCAAGGGACAAATGGACCTTAGAAACAACAAACTCTCAGAGCTGTGGGAAAGCAAAGTGGGATTTTTTTTTTCCAGAGGTAAGTGTGGAACAGAATAAGGATGACAAGTAGAGAGATTATAAACCTATACAAAGGTTCATTTTTTTTCCACTTCTCCAAACTGCCTGAAGTTCCAGCAGTTTTCAGAATCAATACCATTGAAGAGTTACTTGAGGAACTTGGGTATGCACCACTGGTTTTGACTATGTCACCCAGACAGTACCACAAGTACTCAGTGACTAACTTTGAAGTGTAATAATTTCAAACTAGCAAGGAGTTTGGGAATGATCTTTTTCTATTCTCTTGAGTGTTCCCCAAGACTGAAATGCTTCAGAGACTGCATGTTGCAGTAGAGGTTTTACTAGTCAACAATCTAATTACACCAGTAATCACTCACTGTGTATGAGAAGGAGAACTGTGCGTGTTTCGGAAAATGTAGGCGATGTATAAAGCTATATTCAGAGATTCACACCTAACAAGCAAATAACACTTCATCTAGAATGGTCACGTGAAAATTCAATAGTCTTGTCACCAACAACTTTCTGCCATTGTTTTTCTAACGCATTTGAAAAAACCAATCCTCTTTCTCTAAGCCAATCCAGTCCAACAGGGGGCTTTTGATTGAAGCAATGGGGAAAGATCTCGGTGCCATACTTCAGGCCACCTTCCACTGCTATGAACTTATCTGGGACACAGCAAGCAAGCCCTCCCAATGAACAAACCTAGGAGCACTCCACAAGGCATATGCAAGCTCCAAGGACAAGTTTAGATCCTATTTCAAGGATGACTGGTCTAAAAAACAACGTAATATTATCCCAAAAGGCATTCTTTTCTTTTCTTCCAAAGAAATAGCAGAGAATCCTTAAATTATTGCCTTCTGTATGAAAATCAGAGAGCCTCACAAGCCACCTAAACAGCATTCTTTTTTTCTAGAACATAATTACAAATATCAAACAGTTTAACGCAAAAAAAGAGGTTTACCTGTGGTCTGTTATACTTGCAACGAATACAGTTAACATTCTGGATGATAAATACTTGATTGATTTTCAGTATCTTAATTTTTTTGCCCATTTGACTTTTTTTGCCAAATTCAATTATAAATCATTTGAATAGGCATTTCTTTTTCTTTTTTTTTGTACTCTTTTTTCTAACTTACCTAATTAGAAACAATTGATTATATTGTTTTTTTCTGAATAGTTTTGTCTCACATTCCTTACAATCATTAACCGTCACAGTGATGCTCTTTTAAAATATATTCACCTTTTCTGTTCAATATTGCAGTCAAAAAGCTACTGACTTCTTAAATTATTTGTATTACACTTAGCAACACCAATTATGTGCTTTGATATCACTTGAGGCACTTAATTATTACCTTTAATAATTATCTGTAACAGTATTAACTTCAAATACTAGTCACATAGCCCTCCATAAATATATCTGTCCTACCCCTTGCTACACACAATTATGAAATGGGACAATATCTAGCAATCATGCCTCTCTGATTACAACGTGCAGGTTTTCATCTTGGTGTACAAGAAGCTGGAAGATTTTCAAAATTAAAGATAAATAATGCTTTTTCTTTTGATTTTCTGACCTAAAGACAACGAGGGAAAGATCTTATCAATATTCTTTTTAATTTCACGAAGGCACCACATAATTAATTCAGCAAAATAAACTACATTAGCCACCTAATGCCTACAATGTTTTTTTTTTTTTACATCATCAGAATTCACAGAGGTTGCTACAGCTCTGCTCACTCTTTGGGAAGTTCCATGACACAACACATCAGTCATGGTAAGATGTGCCTCTAAACACAAAGACCCCAATTTGATTGTAACACACATTGACTCTTTTTTTTCCCCCCCACAAAAATGGATCATAAAGCTGAGAAAAGACAAACACCACGCTAGAAGATACTCTTGTTATATCTGTGAATTGCACTGTATCCAACAGGAGCATTACATTAATTCTGAGCTGAAATTATCCATTTTTATGCCTCTTTATTTAGCAGCAAAAATGACCAAATCTACTATTAGATTTTTTCAAGATATTCAGCACTTAGATAATGTATTAATACAGTATATAAATTATTTTATTAAAAAAGGACAACTATGTTATTTGTCTTTTATATCGTATAATTTTTCAGAGATTTTTCAGATTCCCTCTGGGCAGAGATACACTAACTTGATTTTGTCAGCTTTGAGTGCACTGTATATTTTTTAATGCATATCATGAAACCAGTGGATAAATGAGTAGGGAAATGCTCACGTGTAGGATTGGGTAAGTAATTTTGCTGTTTACTTTAGTGAGCCACCATGCTGAAGTAATTGACATCACTGAGTGTAGACTACAGCTTTTCTAATTCCAATCAGATATTTACCTCTCTCTGTCCGGGGAGTAGTGGTCATCTATTACACGGTGTCTATCCATTCGGTTCAGAGTATTGTAATGCACAGGAGTAGATCGAGTCCCTCGTGGTCCCTGATCCACATTCCGACTAAGGATAAAAGACATTACATTCTGAGTTCTGGGTGCAGCTGGACCACATCCCCTCACTGGCTCGTCCAGACAATAATTAGCAAACATGGTGGTAATGAGATGTGTTAGCTGACCTGTCTTTTATATGCTTTTACTCTTACACAGTAAAAAGTAATATTCTCCTACAGGAAAAGGTGGGATAGGAGGTTTTCTTTAAATTTTGTTTCAATGTTTGGTTTTTTTCTGGAAATGAGAGGATATAATTTTCTTTTTAAATTTAAAAAGTTTAATTTCAGACACTATTTCATTAGTCTTCCTAGACTAGTACATTCAAGGAAAATTTCCTTTCTAGCTGAAACATACACTGTAGAGAATTTTCCGTGAGCTCTTGAATTTGGCTGTACTATAAAGATGTAAACTCTGTTAAGGCACAACGAGGGTTTCTGGCTGTTATGGTAGAGTGCTTATTATTTACTCTCACTAGTATAGAATCTGAAGAAGACAGAGCTGTTTAACTAGGTATCAGTGGTACACACAGTGCAGGCTTCGTTAATGAGCACCGATCACCTTTACAGGTTTGTACTACTTGAGACCGAAGATTTGCCCATCTATTGCTTTACTCCGTTTAAGCATTAACACCTACTCATACACACTGACTTCATTTTTTCTGCTCAGTAAAATTAACCCACAAGAATAGGAAGATAGAAAGACAACAGCTAACTGTAACCATCATCGGATAACCAAAACACAATTGTTTTGTATAGAATTGAAATAAGAGTTTGCACGCTTCCCTCCCTGCAAATTCAAATTTTAGAACAATAAATTATTCCCTCTTTAAAAGAGCCTTAAAGCCTTTACCCTGACATGCCTATCTGGGCTCCAAAACGGACATTGACAGGGCTCCTCTGCTGTTGTTAACTTTTTTGCTTTTCCCAACAACCAATATTCCTATTTTCTGTTCAGACTGAAAAAAACCAAACAAACAAACAAAGAAAAAACCAAACAAAACAAACAAAACCTTAATTTTTTTTCTGTCTCTGGTATTATCATCTTATTTTGCTAATCTCTTCATTTGACTTAAATTTTAAGCTTTCTCAAACTGCCATTTCTTTGCAAAACTTCCCAAACATCTGACCTTTGCTGTCTGCCCACACAATCAAGCTCCTGCCTAAACTCTGCCTGTAGGCCTTAGTCCTGAAAACTCAGTACCATCCTGCCTGCTCAAATCACTTTCGCTAAGATTGTGTTACTTGCTTATTGTTCTAAACAAACAATTTCTTCTTTAAATTTCTGTATTCTATCAGATTCTGACTTCATGCCACTTTTAACACCCTACACAACTGTACTTCTTCTGCATCAAGGTGTTACTACTATTTCCCTTCTGTCTCACTCTGCCAAGGATGCCTTTGTCAGCCAGATCTACTGTTTAACAGAAAATTACATCATTTCCCCAATGAAACTTGTTCTATAAGAAGAGATGCTTTCACAACACGTATCTTCCCTCCTTTGAACTTCCTTGCAGTTGACAGACCATGTACAGAGCAACCTGCTAACAGGTAACCGGGTGACAAGCTGTAAATGCGGGTGGTGACGATAGAGAACAACGAGCATCCTACTACATTTACCACAACCACTTCAGCCCGGACACTTTCTATAGTCACCTTTAGCTTGCTTTTTTCAAATGCACAGTCTTAGAAAAAGCTAAACACGACATTGTTCAGTGCCTGCCAGTCTAAACTCCATCCTGATCTAGAGACAACAATAGTCCGTTAAATATACCAGCCAAAAATGTTACAAGAGGAGGAATAATTTCTTGTCGGCTACCGTGTGATGTGGCTTTGGTGGAGTTTATTAACAAAGTCCAGTTGAGGACTAAAGACTGCAAAACAGCTTCTAAGATACAACAGCAACTGGCACTGCTACGGTGCGAGAGCTCCTGCCTGCAGAGGCATCAACCAGTAACTGGGAGATGTCTGGGCACGCGGCGTGCTTCGGGCAGTTCGAACATGTCTATAGCAGCGCATGTGCAGCAAACTCAACCCTACGTGGTGCAAATGTGGTTAACAGTGCTTGTAGCTTTGCCGAGTACACCTGGATTTTCATTAGAAATAAAAAGGCATTTCTGTAACCCAAGGACTGTGCTTTTTTTCTAGGAACTCTCAAGTTCTGGCAACCCAGTTCTCTGGGCTCGACAAGTCCTCAAAGAACTGATCTGGTGTGTGGGCAGGGAAATAGATAAATAATGCATCTGAATACGGTATTGTAGGAAACATTTCTCTCTCTGAGTTCAAAATCATAGTTAAAAATTTAGCTTTAGGAAAGTCAGGAAGCATGAAACATTTCATACAAGTAAAGAAACCCAAAAGTACAACAAATGAACAAAAGTGTTTCGATGGTGTTAGACAAGCGTTAATTACTACCTTGTGTAAAAGTTCTGCCCAAAGCACACAGACACACACAGACACACACACAAAGAGATTTGCTCACATTTATGTCTACATCCAAGACAAATAACCCTTAGACTGAAATCATAGTAGAAATTAGAATAGGCTCCTCCGTGTCTGCTCTTTATCTCTCATTTCAAGTCAGGCTACTGTTACATTTGGTTTTAGATTTCAAGTAGAAATTTACAGTTTCTGCCTGTTAGCCATCCGTGATGATGTGGGATAATTTGGGATCCTAATACCCCACTAGTGCAAAAGGATAGCATTTTGTCTGTATCTGACAGAGGAAATGGCATGTAAACGCATAGGTAAGAGAATACAAAGTCAAGAGAATTTGAAGCTAACAAAAAGAACAAAAATGATAGAAAGGAAAGCAGAACATGAAAGAATCAGAATGGCTTTGGAAGAAAGGGATACACAGGTGTACCTGACTGGAAATATTATATATTTTATATTCAATATTAATTAATTAATATTTATTCAGAATTGAGACCATTATGGGCAAAGAAAAAATCTTCCTCCTTTATTCCATCTGAATGGTACCATGTGGAAACCTACACATGCATAGTGACAAAAATTCTGGAAAACAGGCTTTGTCCCCTTTTATGTCTATCCTTCTCCTTTCTCTTAAGAAAGATATAAATGCAGGAAAAATCTTAATTCTGGCTTCAACAGTACATTCAGTCAAGTAATGGTCATTATCCAAACAGATGGCTTTTGTAAGAAATGTCCTGATCTTCGTTTCACAAGATAAATAGTTATCAGAGGCTTTCTAAGATAAAGAGTTGACATTTTTCAGTATGAAATTGGTTTTATATCAATTTATTCTTGTTGCTTTAAAAGTCTGAAAAAGCAAGCTACTACAGGCAGGAAGTATGGCTCTGCCAGAACCTTAATTCTACACAGACAAGTTGAGAACAGCCGCTGAGAAACACACAGACAGAAAATGTCAAACCATCCCATGCTATAAAATATGGCACCTTCTAAACAGCTCTGGAAAAATCAAAATCTGGAGAAATATTTTCCTTCCCTTAGATTGGCATGTACCGATTTTTGATGAAAAATAAGAAAATATTAGGTGAATTTTTGCACATGAATATAATGTCAGGAAAACTTTATTTGCTTTACGTAATCTCATAAAATCTAACGAATTCATTGCCATTTTGAAAGTCTGGAGATTTTTCCCCGTATTGTTACAGGATTAATCCACTTAAATTTATATATCTGTATAGTTAAATAAAATTTTACCTTTGTGGGGGAGGGACACTGGGAGACCACGATCTAGTCCGTCCTATACTATCTCCACGGTGAGGGGACCCTGATCGAGAGCAATGATTAGATGACATAACTTGTTCTGGCACTGACAGTGTTGAACTTTGAAGATCTCTCCCATTATGTCGATAATCTAAAAAGAAATGCAAATATTCAATGAATCTGAAATTGCACTTTTCAATTTCCTACCATATCTTAGGAGCATGATAAGAGACTGAATCCGATCAAGAATGGTACCATGTCTTCTTGGTTTGTGTAATAAAAAATACATACATAAAGTTAATTTAATTTAATTTAAGTACAATTATAATTTAAAAGTATAGAAATAAATTGCCATGCAACAAACTGGGGATTTATAATAATGAAAATATCCAAATCTACCATTTATTTGTGGTCAATATGATGCATTAATAATAAAACTAATAAACCTGACTTTTTTTGGAATAATATACAAAATCGTCTATTGCATTTCTAATTAAAACTGTATTGTAACTATTGTGTATACTTTACTTCAAACAGAAACATCCAGAATTAAAAATGAATCCAAAGTTCAGTTTAGAAATTTGAGATAGGAAACTACCATGGGGTTCAATATAGAGTTTGGGTTTAAGAAAGATGAAAAATTTGAATTTCATAAACAATTAAAATAACAATGACGCAGTGACATCAGATTTTACTCACACCTCTGAACTTAAACAACGTGATTACTTCACAAATATACAAGCTAACGCCATGCAGACACCTGCGGGCATCCTGGAGCTAATCTTGAATTAGGATAACAGAAGATATAAATGGTCTAAGCAAGAGCCTTCCCAACTCTAAAAGCTTCAAAGGCCAGCACCTGGCCATCTTACGTGGCTTTGGAGGCCACCACCTGCCACCGCAGAAAGCCAAAGAGCTATAAGCAATTCTGAGAGTTAAGATCACAAGTGAGAGCTCTTCAGACTGTCATTGGACAGACTGAAAGTTATTTTCTCTGTTCTTAAGTGATTTTTTTGTTCTTCACTGATTTTCATTGATGGCGTATATCACTCAGACAACAAGGTCTGTGTTTTACTGAACTGGTTAAAAGTGTTCAGGGTAAGAAATGGACTGAAGCAACCAGCAGTTATTATGCCATGATATCATACCATATAGTGAAATAAAACAATACCCAAATCCACAGCTTCTACAGAAAATAATTGGAATAATTTCAAAAGATTTGTTTTTCTACTATGACAGTAAGTGATTAATTGCAAACAGCATCCTTACAGTGCAAAACACATTTGTTCTAATTTCACAGGGAAAAATCTATTCCGAAAATGTTTAATATTCTCATTAAAAAAAGGAAAATGGATTATCAGGTTTTTTTCTGATTATGTTAATTGAAAAGTATTGTAAATAGCAACAAGAAATAAATTTGTAAAGATAATCTTAAAGTGGCAGAAACGTTTTAATCCTTAAAAGACAATTTGATACATTTGGCGAAAATAGGATGTTATCTCCAGAAAGGGATAATCCAAAAACACAAAGGTGAATAGCAAGTTGGTATGAGCTTATGTATAATGAAATAAAACCCCATGATTTACAGTTCAAGAACACATGACAGAATATTGGCTATTTTTGTCCTAATAATCTGTATCTATAGATACAAAAATTGCAGAGATGCCTCTTAGTGTTCTTCACAGAGAGCATTTGTAGGGTTTGGAGATGAAAAACATAATGAAGACCAGTAATACGAACAAATGGGAAAATTCATTTAAAAAAAATCTAACATTTAAATCAATAGTTTTATGCAATATTTGGTATGTAGACACCAATGTATAAGGGGCACGAGCGATAATATGAGGTGTTCTACCTGAATGAACATAGTGAAGGGCAAAGAATTCAAATGATTAAAAAAAAAAAGCCTGCTGTCTAAAAAATTCCTAGAAGTGAGAACTAGTAAATCAAAGGAATTGAATGTATTAAATGTATATATTAACAAATGAATTACTTTGAAACAAAAAGCCTCCTCTAGCTTTAACGTGTTATTGTAGATGACGTCTGGCACATTATTGTTGCAATAAATCAAAAAATAGGACAATGTAATTAAATTGCCAAGTATAATCGTGATTAAGAAATGTTTTTCATTAAATTGGAAGCAGACATGCAATGCTTTCTGGTAACTAACACTGTTACCGCTTCCTTACAACCGTTTCAAAAGGCAGAAACGATCAGCACTCCTAAGAATTTTGCCCCAACAAAACCAGACATGTTAAGCTGTGTTCAAAAAACAGATTAATATTCTCTATGCTTTGTTGCCAGAAAATAAAATTTGAAATTTAAAATTAATACACTCAAAACAAAAAAATACTCTTAGTTCTGAAGTCATCCTTCAGTTTTTTAATGTAGCTCTCTGCCTTATTTCACACGACATATTCTCACTAGGAGTCAAAACAACACAGAATGCTGTCTCATACTGAGAATAACCACATCAGACTTTCACAGATAACTTGCTGTGAGCATCTGTGGAATTTAATACTTTTATTCAATAAAAATGTCAATTTTATGAAGTTGCAATACCAGAAAATATTAACATGTGCTTAATGTGGAGAGAAAGGAGTTTAGGGATAGATCCACTAAGGTTCTTAGGCTTCTGGAGTATAGCCATTATCATTCCAACACCTCACAGCCAAAACAAAATCTAAACTGTAAAGGAAAATATTGAAACTGTATGAATGCAGGAGGAAAATCAGGTATTTCAGAAAAATGATCCCAAAACCTACATGCTGTTAACACAGCCATGTAGATACAGCTCACATACATATGTGATACATCCACTGGGGCTTGGGGGCACTGCAGACTCCCATTTAGGGCTAGCTGGTGATCTACAATAAATCCTTGATTTTAGTAAGGGTAGAAGTCATCCACTTCACGTACTAAAGCTGTAAGACGTTTTTCGACAGGCAGTTGATTTCAAACTGTATCCAAAGTATTTGTGCGTTCTGTATCTGCTTTGAGCAGGAACCAGCGACAGAATCCAGGGATAAGAATTCAGATCACATCGCCAGCAAGTAGAGAAAGGGCCTTTTGTTTCCCTGCAGGGAAGGCTGCAACGTGACAGTGAAAGAATTCTTTTGAACAAAGGGCTCCTCAGGTGTTTTGAGAAGCGAAGCAAAAATGAATAATTGCTTTTCATTTTTCTTTTAAAAAAAAAATAAAGCAGAATAATTTTTGTAAGCTCAACTAGAATTTCTTTACTTGTTGTTTTTTCCCTAATCAACTCGGCTCTAACCAAGTTATCCTCTGAATAAATATCTTATTTGTATTATTTTGCTCCTGAAACATCTTGCTATCTTTTGCACAATGAGAAATGCTAATCACTGTAAATGTTTTCCTTCTCAAGGCTGGAGACTGCATTGTTTTACTTGGAAAAGCTCTTCTCTACAGGGACCTGCAATGCAGTTGATGCAGAATTCACTGCCTTACAGGATTCATCTCTTGAAACATATCTCATATTAAAAGTGTCTCATAAAACAATGTAGTGCATGTGAGATATTGGTGTAGAACTGGATTTCAAACATTAATATCTCACTTAAGTCTTACAGCAATGACAGCTGGGACTTTTTATGGCTAAATGGTCTTGACAATACGTGTCTCTTTTTGTTCATAAAGCCAGGCTCATAAAGCTACTTCTACGTAGTAGGTTACAGAGGGTTCAACATACACCATGAGGAAGTACCTGGGAAGATAACTCTTTAGAAATTATGGTCGATATTTATTGAACTTCATGAACTGTAATGCCCATTCAACTTTGGTCGATAGAAAGAAAAAAAAAATCACATCCCGCTTTTCATTGAATTGTATTTAGTATTATGATAATTTAAATGGTGTTTTGTAAAGTGATCTCAAATTTTTCTGAAATCAATATAAAATACTGTATGGCTTTCGCTGATAAGCACGTAAGAGCATTCCAAAGGGCATGTGAAGATGCTGATGTGCTTCCACACAGAATTGCTGGTGACAGACAACTTTATGAGGGCCAAAGGCTGCTGTTCAGGACAGCCAGATGAATGCTTTAGATGGTTTGAAGGCTATGTACAAGCAATCCAAAAGGACAGAAGAATCCAAATCCAATCCAATCCAACAGAAGCAATCCAAAAAGAACAACAGTTGCTACTGCCTCTCCTTCTGCTCTCCTGTATTAAGACTAAATCCAGCAGAGATGAGATATAATAGAGATCATGTTCTAGTATTTTTGATCCCAAGACAAAATGAATATATGAGAGCTATTTTAAAATCTGATCAAAGATAACTTTTTTATACTTGTTGGAATACGTAATATCTTATAACCCTTTCTGACGGTAGCTGGCATAGAATGCACATATAGCCATTATTTTCTTAAAAGCTTTTCCTGTTGACAGAAACAGCACTCTTCCAATAACTGACGTTTATTAAGTTTGTCTAAGCATGATCAGATGCAAGCCACCAGAACTGATAGCTTTTATGAATAAAGTTTCCAAGAGATGTGTGAACTTTTTGTAAAAATTAAAGAAAATAATAGCATGGGAAATAGCCATAATTTAAGCATTTTATCATCAGGAAATTAAATTAGCAGATCAAACAAAGCAACTGCAGATTTACTAAAAGCAGATGATGGTTCAAGAACTGTAGCTTTTACAGTTCCCCCTGTTTCAGCAAATACAGTCTAACACAGTCTTGCTTACAGATGTACACTAAGAAACATCTTCTCTTGTTTTCTACTGATCACCAGCTTATCCAAAGATGAAGCCAGTTGACCTTACGGGCCTAACACCAGAGAAGCTGTATAAGAAGATGTCGTAAAGAAAGATAAAATCTCAGCCACGATGAGGAACATGACAAAGACAGACAGCACAGATCTTTCAATGAACTCTAAAGAAATACATAATGTGATCAAATTCTATGGATTTCATAGAATCGTAGAACAACAGAATGGTTTGGGTTGGAAGGAACCTTTAAAAGCCATCTAGTCCATTATTTTGAGTAAAATTAAATTAAAGAGGAAAGAAAGAGATTCCTTGCTCTTCTCAAAGGCCCAATACTTTCAATAGGGATTAATTTTATGGAAAGGATCACTGAAAGTACCCGACAGATGTTAGCAACCTACTTGATGTGATACAGAATTTATATGGCAGAAGGAAAAAGAGTAAAGTGAAGTGTCATGTTAAATAAAACCTGAATATACAAAATGAAAGAACTGGGCTAGGTAAGAAAGAAAGAAAACAACGAGAGACAAATGGCTCAAGTATTACCCTTCATGCAAAGAAGGCATCTATTTAAACCAAGATTGTGTTGAGTCTGCAAATGAACAGAAGAACCTTAAACGACAGAAGGATGTGGATAATAAGACAAGGATAAATCTAAAGACTTGCAAACATGGTGACAGCAGCACAAAAAAGAAAGGCAATAAATATTTCAAAACCAAAAGAACACCAAACTTTCCCACCCACACAGCCAGCCTGAATTAAAATGCAACTAAGGTGTTGAATTGTCAGCAGCAATCCAAAAGCTAAAAGATCCTAAAGGAATTAAAGATCCATCAAAAACTCAGGTAAGGGAAGTAGACTCATTCACTCAACTGTAAAGACCATAATTTTACAAGGAGTTAAACAATCTATTTCCCATAAAAAAACTAGCTAACGTAGGCCAGCTTTTAATGACCACTTTCACAGTCTTTACATAAATAATAGAAAATGTGAGAACAGAAAACGGATAAAGAAAATCAGTCCTTTAAGCAGGATTTTCAAAAGAGAGTTGATAATACTGCTAAAAAAAAAAAGACTTCAATAGCACTGGAGGATGTATGGTCATTCAGTTGCATTAGAAAATCAGATGTCATAGGTGCTTGAAAAGAAGAAATTTAGAAATAGGTGTGTTACCATCTTTGTTTAAAAATCAGCCTTCACAAAGACCACGGGAAAAATTTAAAAGGCTTAATGTGTTTCAAATATTGAATGAAGTAAACAAAAAAATCAAAATTGTACATCCAGCTGTTTAACAAGAATTTTGCTGATGTTCAAGCACCTGCCAAAACTGAAAAACTCAGTACTTTTTTCCAGGACAATACAAAGATTTCCATTTCAAAATGGCACCATGCTGGGCACTCTAGACATATATCCATCAAATTCCATTTTTCCCTCCCTTTATTATTAAACACTGAAGCTAGGTTGATACATTTCTGACTTAACTGACCAACACGAATACGAAAGTCTTTCCCTTTGGGAAGACAAGCAATCTGAAAGCCCCAGTGACTACTACGCACATAAAGAAAGCCAACCAACCTAAGACTGAAAGGACAGTAAGTGGGAACAAGGGACTTTTGAGGAACACTGCCTCTTGTTCCCAATACTTTTCATCACTGGCTACATATTCATTCAGTCTTGGGTAAAACTGTTGGAACCTTAGAGCATAGCCAAATTTGAGCAGAGGTTAACAAAAAAATCTGAATGTTTCTGCAGAAAAGATAAACATATTCCTTAAGGATAGTTTTTCTGTGGAATATCTGTAAGGTTATATTGTTCCAACGTGAAGAAGGCCAACTTGTGCTTAAAAATGGATGTTTTCTAGACAATCTAGTAAGAAACCTACAGGACTAGCCCTGTTTGTACCGCAAAGTGTGCAGGTTATTATGTTCATTTTTAAAAGGGCTGCTTGATAAAATTTACATGCTAGTTAATAAAAAAAAAAAAATCCATTATCCCACTTTCCCAGCAAGCACAAGACCTATGGCAAGGGAACAGAAACATAGTTAAGTCAAAAGTTAAGCAGAGCCGAAGAGATAACGGTGAAATATCTGGAAATCCAGGGATGAATGAATACATAGACAACACAGAAATGTATCCCAGCTCAGACTGGGAACAGGTTTTTAAGTCAGGACTGTGGAAACTCAGGTAATTAGGTAGCTCACCACACCAGCTGTGTGCTGGTACCAGTAGCCACCAGTACTGGTTTAGAGGTGGCATGGCTGCGTCCTAAATCTAGTCTCTGTTGTAGCCAGCAAAAGCACGTGATTCTCTGATTTTATTGGTTTTGGCAATGATTAAAATATTCTATTTTCTCTTAGAAGGGAGGAGAAATGCTTTCATATGAAAACTTTCATGTCAAATATTAATTAAAATCCCAATTCCAATAGTTCTTAGTAAAAGAGGTCATCTGTTGTCTCCTCCCTTAAATGTTCAGATTTCAGACCTTTGGCAGTGCTGTTGTTCCACCATGAAGTTTTAAAGGATATATCAAAGTTCTGTCAAAAAAACCAAATCAACACTTCTTCACATTTAATTAAAAAACCACTTTGGTGCTATTTTTATCATTTCAGAAAAGCAACAAGGAAATTCACACATTAATTTTTTCCCTCTGTTGGTATTTTTTGGTGGTTAAATATGCATTACCCACAATATTTGTTTAATGTCTATTGGAAAAACACACAATTAGGTTCCACTTATTTTTTACCAGAAAAACATTATAAAAATCATAATAATAAATTATAAATAAGAAAGACTTCTATTGAGCCTAGAAGAGTAAATTTAGACAGTACCTGAAACAACCCCAATTGCATCATCACAGTCATAATCGGAGACTTCACTGTCGCTGATTCTTTTGGACCCTGCCCCAAAAAAACAACAAAAAAAAATCAGAAATGTATCATTTATCTTCCTGTAAGTTTAAACTGTCCTCAGCCAACAATACATAAATGAACATAAGTATTTCATACCAGACAATGAAATGCTGAAATAAAGCTCCACAAAGTTGCTTTTATGAAATATTTTCCTATAGTTTTTATCTATATATTCACTCCACATAGCAACTGGCATCACACTGCTCATTTTCCAAGGTTTCATATACAAGGCACCATCCCTCCCTAAAGTCTTTCAACACCAGAAAAATAAGGGATAACAATATCAAACGGATGTAATATTTTCATTAGGTTATTAGTAAGGATCATTAGGAGAACAGGCATCTTCACACATATAGTGTGTCCTGAAAATTCAAATCTCTCTGTGACACTTCAGAGGAAGCAAGCTATTAAGAGTACACCTGTCAAAACGTCTACAGCTCAGTTGGCAAAAGCAGATTCCGCATCCACAATTAGAGCCAAAATGTAAGTCATGTAGGACAAATATATACGTCACTTTGTGTTCAGCTTAATTTTCCTTCTGCCTTCTGTGACATCTTTTGAACAGCATTTGATGGCTGACACCAGGACTAAGCACCAGCATGCGAACGATAATTATTCATTTGCTTGTTTTAAACATGAAAATCTGTGTTCTTCAGCAAGATGGTGTGTCTGTTCTAATTCTCTGGCCATCTAAAAATAGGTAACTAGTAGGCAGAAGATTTAATCTTATTGTCACCAACCCTTTAATAATGTGCAAATTTTTTTTATTCCTACCGTAGGATGATTTATTCGGAAAAACACACACAAAAATAGCAGTAAAAATGGGAGTAAACCCTAAAGAAGCCCAGGACAAAGCAAGATTCACATTCTCTCTGGCACAGAAGGATCCTTACCCTCCCTTCCCAACAGGAAATTGGGAGACCAAGTGCTAAGAGGATTTTTGGGAAAAAAAAAAAAAGTTTTCAGTTTAAAGAAATTTTAGAAATTACTTGAATCATAAGAACTGCTGTCATCTGTCAGACTGTCTAACATCTGTCTGCACACCAGGGGATAGTGGAAGGTTCTTTTTTAGTGGAAAGAGAGTGCTTGCAAGACCTGTATGGAAAAAGTTTTTTGTGTTTCACCCTTCGAGCTTGCAACAGGCAGGGGGCCTGGCAACTGAGGCTGCTCCTAACCCATCCTGATTATCATAAGTCATTAATCAACCCATTCTCCACAAATTCACATCATTTATTTTTGACTCAGAGTATTCTCTTGGCCTCTAATACGCTGGGACAATCCATTCTGCAGTTTAATTTCCCAGTGTGAAACAGACTTCCCTCTGGTTTATTTCTCTTACACTGTTTCCAGCATTCTCCAAGCTTTAGCATCCTGAGAAACATGAATCTGCACCCTGTATTCTCCCACAGTCACCTCCTTTTTTTTTTAGCTGAAATATCATTTAGTTCTTTTGCACAAATATTTCTGATCGCTCTTGCTGTGTTTGTACGTTTGCTCGTGTTTCTGTGCCTTTTATGAGAAGTCAGAAGTGATTGCAGTAATCAAGATGTGGGTGTACGAGTCTATAAACTAGACTGCAGACTATTTATTTTGGGATTAAAAAATTATTGAACTAGAAAAAGGTGCAAATGTGCTGCATGTTAATTCATAGAAAACACAATCTAGCCTGCCATTACACAAGGGCAATGTCAATTATTGTTATTTAATTACAGTAAAGATTGGGGGATTTTTTTGGTCACAAATGGGAAATTAGAATTAGTAGAAGGGAAGTCATGCTTTGGTTTCCTACACCTCGCAATTCTTACGTGGTAGAATTCAGGTAGGTTCAACTTACTAAAAATGTTTAGAAATGGCCATGCTACAATGGGGAGAGCGAAAGGTGTCTTTGAGTTCAAGAAATAAGAAGTAAAGTCTTTCTCTAAAACAAGAAATAGCAAGCAAGTGATCACGATGAGCACTTGAGACAGTTTAGAAGATGAGTGAAGGAAAAGTTTTCAGCCTCTTAATGGACTTTCTGAGAGTGAGGATTTCTAAAAGCAATGAAGTCTGACAAGGACAATACGCAATCTGATAATTTCCTAAATCATAGTATCGCAGAGGCTCAATGGAAAGCTCTCTTCCTGAAGAAAGAGCATCCCTGTCGCCTCTGGGAACCCTGGCAGTCATCAGGCTGCTGTGCAGAGATGCCACCACCATCACTCAGATCTATCAGAGACAGAGGGCTGCGGGATGAGAGGATGAGGGCAACGGAACGGTTTGCTGGTGCTCATCACACGGGTTCTTGGAAAGGTTTGCATCACGAAGAAGAGGGCTGAATCAACTCTGATTCGAATGAATGTTGTTTACTTATCATCTAATTCATCCTTCTGAATGATCATAATTACAACTGAGGTTGCTTTTTATTTATATTTGTATTTACAGCTAAGTACATCTGCTTGCACATATTTTTAGAAAGTTGTGTTCTGTGTTGTGGAGAAGAGACTGGCATCTCTGAGGATGAAGATAGTCAGCTGCTGCCACAGCGGGCCCTACACTCCCCAGGTGCATAGTCAGAATTTTAGCCGTAGTTGTCACGGGCCACATCTGGCAGAAAAGCAAAACCAAGAAGCTTCAATGGGCCACAGATATTAAAGACAGGGGTCTCTCTCACCCTGCCCCCTCAAACAGCCACCGCGTTTTCCAGAAGCTCCTAATACCTCAACTTCAATTTACCTTCCAGGAAATTGAAACCAGGAAAGGTTTTTTCCTTTTTATCTAGAGACCTTTGTCTTCACTCCCGTCCAAGCTGCAGGGAAGAGCTGGGGTATGGGGAGAGTAAACGGGCCGGGACTGAGCCCTGCCCTACGAATGGAGCAGAGAAAGAGTGGAGTCAAGGCAAGAATCACATTTCAGGCGTTTGTCCAATTGCCTTTGCTACTGCAAAGAGGAAAGTCTCTCACAATAGCTGAAATCTCCTAAATGCTGAAACTTTTTTCTACGATGAGATATGAAGCTCATTCAAATCAGACCATCTATTCTGTCTCCTTCAGCAGAGGTTACCTTAAGCAAACTCTAGCTACTAACAGACTTAAACAAACTGAAAAATAATAATGTTTAAGTGGTATTTCACATTTACTTATAAAAGCAAATTTAAATGCTGCTTAAGACGTCAGAAGAAATTTAAACCAGAATTAATGACTTTGTTTTCTCTTTGGCAATCAATGTTCTCAGGAAGGATGGAGGAAGGAAAGGATGTTGATTAAATACGCAATGTCAAGAAGTACTGCCTGCAATAGGTAACTTTGGCAAAGGAAGTAAACTACATTTGTTTAAAATGTCTTCCACTAACTCCAGAAACGGAACAGACCAGAAAGTGCACAGGTCCAAATCCTATACTGAACCCAGTATTTCAAATACCAGTATGATCACTGGCAACTTAGTTTAATATTTCTTACAGGTTTTGCAAGAGTAACTTCATCTGCTATATATTAATTTAGATGGTAATTTTCTTTTTAACCTATTGACAATGTAAGTTTGAAGATTTATGCTTCAGTCCCCACCTTAGCCATGTATTTTCCAAATACCACTTCATTATCTAAGGAATTTGAGCCACTGGCCATAAAACAGAGAAAGAACAATTCATAGTTTGTGGCAACAAAGCCTCTCAGAAACTGTTCCAAAGGAATATTGCTAATGAAACTTATTTAGTATTTTAATGAATATCTTAAAGTGCTTGACAAACACGTTATAAAATACATTATATATTTCAAGAGCAAGAAGATCAAATCCATTCTAACATAAATTCAAACTTCAGTAAAAAGATTGAGCATGTAACACCAGGGTGCATGAAATAAATGCATTGGTACCAACGGTTTGCAGATAACTAACTTTTCTTTGGATTTTAGACATGAGGAATGGCGTTAATTAAGTCTCACTGCCATTGCACTGGAATATAGCTTATTAATGAAACGTTCTGAGGGATATTATTACCATTTTGTCTGATAACTGGGTGGGAGCAGATGGTAAATATTGACTTTTGAAAGCCTTCCACCAGGATTAATGGTTATTACAGTTACAAACTGAAGGCAAAATAGACCCCATGCTGTAAGCCACACAAAAAAATGCCTTAATTCAGCACAACAGTGAAATCAAAAATATATTCTCATTCGCTTTAGCGGGTTTTGGTTTAATAGCCTCAAACTAGCAATAAAACTGTTTTCCAGGGGCAGCTTACCCTGGGGACAGAGGAGAACCTCCCCATCAGAACTTGATAACCCCCAGCACGCTCCTTCTCTCCTGCACCTACCTACTCCTTGCCTACCACTGCTACGCAAGCTCCCATCCCGCCCAGCACGACCACACTAGGAGAGCACGTACACATAACTGGAAGCTTACGGCGCTTGCACTGTAGCTTTCATAGCAGGGCTGGGGAAAACCCCATCACCTAAAAACAATTACACCCATTATTTTCACTTTCCATTTAAAAAGTACTTTTTATTTAAATTTTTACTATTTTATTATTTTTCCTATTTACATTTTTATTTTTCTATTAGGCGGAAAAAGAATCTAAAATGTGGCAGCTTCTTAGGGTAAAAACCTTTCAGTTTTTCATCTTCATGATGAAAAACTAGCAATAGTGGAAAGAAAAAAGTGAAAAATCAAATACTAATTTTTTTGTCAACTTTTCACAAGCTACAGTGTTGGTGGCCGTGGGAAAGCTCTCACAGTTTCTGAATAAAAATAATCTGGAAACCACTGAAGAAATTCCATACTTTGGATGTCCCATGCCTGACAGTGTTTAAGAGGCATTTGGACAAAACACTTAATAACGGGCTTTAACTTTTGGTCAGCCCTGGAGTGGTCAGGCAGTTGGACTAGATGATCTTTGTAGGTCCCCTCCAACTGAAATAATTCCTTTCTATTCTGTTCTATTCTGTTCTATCCTATCCTATTTTCCTCAACAGAACCACATTTCTCTCCATAACAACATTCTAAATAACTGGAACTCTTCCAAATGAATGAAACCATACGCAATTATAAATATTTTGTTGCAAGGCAATTTAAATCTGGAGAGTTCTGAAATATGTCCTGACTTGTACACGACAACTGGAACTGGCACAGAGCTGTGCTCCACTCTATTATTAATATCCTGGGGAAACAAAGCAAGGCAGAATACCATCTGTGCTTCATGTATTGTCCATTGATATTTCTGATATAGACCTCAAGAGAAGACCAACACATGAGGTTCAAAACTCTACTGAAGCCTATATGACCAGACAATATAGCTATCAGAACTGACTAGGACATGGGATAGAATGAGAAATAAAATTAAAGTGAGTCACTTACACACAGAAGGAATTCTCTGTTTTCCTTGTGGAAAAGAAAAAAGGAAAAAGAAAGTAGACAAAGCTCCCAAGCTGGGGATCCTGCCCTTACAACGTGGGAAGATCTTACAGGGTTTAGTGAACTCTTTGGGGGAACAAAGGGTAGTGAAGCATTCTCATGAGCTCCTTCCCTGAAGCTCACAGGTGGCCTTCACAACCACTTAAAGTAACTCAGCGTTGCCTGTAGTTGTTCTGTCTTCAAAATGGACATATAAGCAACCCTAAAATCAGTCTCACAACAACTGTCTCAAGAATTTGCTCTCTCGTACTCTTCCAGTCGGTGTCTGAGGGTTCTCAGTGTGAGCTAACTTCTCATGCAGTCCTGCTGCCTCCATGTCAACCCGTCACTTTATCCTCCTGCACACAACAGGGTTTTTTTTAAAGTTTTTGGCCAATGTCATCTACATGGACAGAGGAGTATAAATACCAAATTTAATTGAGTTCCTACAGAACTTTGAAAATGGTTGCTAGATAGAAGAGAGAGACATAAATCAGAACCCCTTAATGAAAAATAAATATTATTGAGCTAAAATCAGTGGCCAATTCACACGTGCACAAGCCCACAGTGGCTACACGGTCACTTCCCACGTGAAGGCATCGTAAAACATGAGAACAATGTGGAATTATTTCAGGAGAGAATGAAGAAGAAAGATGGGAGGCTAAAGGTAGACAGAGTGGAAACTGGGCTTTAACAGTACTGCTCTCAAGAAACATTTTGGGGGTGAGGGCATATTTCTGTTCACCGTAGTATTGGATCTATTTTTTCAACAACACGCGTTTCATTTTTTAAACATAACTAAAAGACAATCAGACAAACCAATTCTCAACGAGATTCCCATAATTAAAACTGCAGGAACTGCGGAAAGTCCCCTATGAAATGCACTACAAAATTTAAGCTCATAAAAACTGTACATTACGAATTTATTTCTATTTAATGAAGGAAAACTTCTCGAATATAGCCGTTGGATTTGTAACTGGGGATTTCAGTCAATATGAAACTGGAAAAATATGATTTTGCCAGCACTTTACTTACCCCATGTAGTATTCTAACAATACTTACACTAGTTCTCAAACAGCTGTGATACAAGTGTTCCTTTTAATATAGCTTAAGCAAAATAGCATTTTCCTAATAAAGTGAACATAGCTCACTACAGTTCACCTACCAAAGCTCTACCTAAAATAAAGGCAGGCAAAATAAATATTGTGTCACAGCACTGCCCCGATATCAATACTGAGATGGTAAGAATAGAGAAAGAAAGGCAACAAAAGACCTAGGACTGAAAAGCAGACAAGAAAAGCCAAGGAACACTGAAGCCATTTAGCATCTGCACAATAGGTAGCAAAAGCACACCAATCAAATATCTAATTAAATTTGCATGTAGATGGAAGCAATAAGCATTTCTGGCATGCTGAAAAGTTACCTGAATTATATGAATATAAGCCTTTATCTGGAAAATAAATATTGAAATGAAGTTGTGTCAGGGAAAAATACATGAATCAGTACATGTAACAGGGGTGGTTAGAATCTTAAACTTCATTATAATCGCTTCTGGAGACTGCAGTATTTTCTATTGTAGGCCACATTCGTTCAAAACAATAAAACTCAAGCAGCTAGGAGAAATTAAACCACAAAAATGACAATCAGTTCTATGCTCAGTATTTACAGGGGACCAGTCAAGCTATTACAGTCATTTCTGATTCTGAAATACAACTGCACATTTACTATAAGCAAATGTTTAACTTTTTAAGGGCAAAATGTTCAACTTTAAGGGCAAATATTCAACGAGTCATACAATATGAGCTGCTACCCTTGAAGTTACTGCATACTGCTGCTGGCACCTGAGCAGGAAGTTATCAGCAGAACTTCCCCGAGGTACAGCTACGACTCCTACTCCAACAGACCCAGAAGTGATGTTCCAGTCAATCTTCTGCCTCCAGCTGGGTCTCGATTTGGTAAATATGTAGATACATGATTACCTTATCTACATATCATTGTTACCAGTGAATTTTAGAATCCACATGTGAGCACAATGATTAAACACTTGCAATATCTGTTTTATTGTTTGCAGTCCTTAAGTCTGTCTGGTTTACATGTTTTAGCTTTCGTACAACCACGCCATTTTTTTCTAAACTTGATAATATAGAATCATAGAATGATTTGGGCTGGAAAGGACCTTAAAGATCATCGAGTTCCAATCCCCCTGCCATGGGCAGGGACACCCTCCACTAGCCCAGGTTGCCCAAAGCCTCGTCCAGCCTGGCCTTGAACCCCTCCAGGGATGGGGCATCCACAGCTTCTCGGGGCAACCTGGGCCACTGCCTCACCACCCTCATAGTGAAAAATTTCTTCCTAATGTCTAATCTAAATCTATTCTCTTTCAGCTTAAAGCTGTTACCTCCTCATCCTGTTGCTACACCCCCTGATAAATTGTGCCTCCCCATCTCTCAGGTACTGGAAGCTGCTCTAAGGTCCCCCTGGAGCCTTTTCTTCTCCAGGCTGAACAACCCCAACTCTCTCAGCCTGTCCTCACTGGGGAGGTGCTCCAGCCCTCAGATCTTCTTTGTGACCCTCCTCTGGACCTGCTCCAACAGGTCCATGTCCTTCCTGTGCTGAGGGCTCCAGAGCTGGATGCAATACTCCAGGTGGGGTCTCAAGAGCAGAGCAGAGGGCGAGAATGCCCTCCCTCGACCTGTTGGTCACGCTGCTTTTGATGCAGCCCAGGACACAGATGGATTTTTATATAACATAATAGTATGCAAACATTTGGACAATTACGGAAATGTGAATTGTTACTTTGCATTTGCAAATTTTGTAAATGTGACTTCCATAAAGTAAAACAAAGAAGCCAGGAAGTCAGAACAACACGAATGGTATCTCCCCATTAGCAGGACTTTCTGAAGGTTTTCATTCCTTATAGCTGAACATCTCACAGACATCATCTTACATACTAAAGAGTGACAGTCACGAGGAAATGATGCACCTCAGATGAGAAGATATTACAGGGTTAGAGGAACAATGAAAATTTCGATTTCTTGCCAACTAGTACTGTTAAGAATTCAGTGGATGACTAGGACCTTCTGGCAAGTCACACTTTTTCTGACATCCAGGTACTAACTATTTTAATACATAGACCATATCACTAAATCATCTACTACTTACAATTTCTAACTCTTTATATTTTCAGACTGGGTTTCTTGATAAATACAATTAATTTTTATGGCCCAGCTCCAGAATTCCACTAGGTTATATAATTTCAAAGTGAGTAATAGGGTTTTTTTCAGCATCATTTACAAACTTTTAGATGGGAGCTTTAGTGCGTAACTTCTCTAATATTTTGATTCCTTGGAACTAATCTCTTCCATCAGAACCATCACACTGTTATATGATAATTTATTATGCTTCAATAATTTAAAAAAAACCCAACACTACCTTTAGCTAGAAAAGGAAGCTACTGTATGGACCTATATATTTTAGAATCTTTTTAAAGGTCAACTGACTTGCTATTTACTGAGTCCCCCGTAAGGTTATTCTATGTTATCCACTGAGTTATTCGAACAAAGAACATTGCTTTTCCGTCACTCATTACATGACATGAGTAGTTTAATAACATGTAAGCAGAGCAACACCATTATGAAAAAATCAAATTCCCTTAAACTGCTTCAAAATGTGATTTTAAGCATTTTTGTAGTTTAATTACAATTTAATAAAGTTTATTTTAAAATTTTTAAACAGCACAGAATTAATATCTCAAATAAGCTTCTTATTAGGAAAAAGAAAAATATTTTTATAGTTTAAGGCCTTTCAGACACCCCTGTACCATGTTAAATACCTTTTAATTGAAGTATTTAAAAAGCCATAGATGTACGATAAATATAATAAATAAATCATAGGTGTGTAATAAATACAATACTGTTATATATATATATATATATACATATTCTATGAAGAAAATATCAATGCATGCAAACAAAGATAACATGCCCAAGGCCTGTGCTCCATAAAAGAAAAAGAATAATTACGGAAGAAGCATGAAAGAGAAAAATAATTGTTATTCTTGCTCTCGAGGGCAAAATTCTTATATTTATCATTCATAGTCTGTGCCACTGACCATAAAATGCTCCATATTATAATTTGAAAAAAACTCACTGCTGCATGTTCCCAGGAAGTACAACTCGCTCACCTCCTAACGAACAGCATTATTATAATGCCTGCAAGTGAGATTCAGGGACATTGATTTAAAATTGTCGTACCGCCTCACCATACTCACTGCAAACTAACAGGAAATTGCTGAGACAGCAAGATCCTGGTTCTGCAGTAAAATGAGACAGAGTCCCAGGGAAGTCAATCGCTTTTATTGGAAGAATGAGGTTCGAAACGCAGGGGCTTAGATTTCACAGGGTAAAGCTTCACAGACATTGCAATGAATTATTGTTAAACATTAATGATTTTGATACTACCAAGTGAATCTTTTCATGTTCTACAATATAGACTTGAAAAATTTAACATCTCAATAACGGAAGAAAGGATTTGAATGAAGAGTTATAACATTCAACTTCTCCTTGATTCGATGGTACAACCATATTGTGCATTTTCATGGCAATTGAAAGCTTCCCTTCCACTGCTGTACCTTCCAGAGACCTGAAAATGTCTGGGTTTACTCTTATTTTCACCTTTCTTCCCTTGTGTTGGCGTTTAGCTGTTGCCGACACTGTACACCCGCTCTCTCTGGTCTGTAGATCAATAATTCAGCCAGCTTAATTTTCAAGCTGCAAAATCTGACTTAGAAAACCGGTGTCAGTTACTTTTTTAATCCTAAGTAATTGGGAAAACCTTAAAATACTTAAAATAAAATCTATTAAAACAAATTCAGTCAATTGTTCTTCACAATACACAATAACTCGATATTCTTTATCAGTACCCCACTGCTCCCACTCCACAAACGTACACATTAGATGCACAAAGGTAAGAGATTGGATGGAATATCCCAGATCCAACCTGATGTCTGGTATCTCTGTATTCTGAGCTACGTAGAGAGGAAGTAATTTTTGATTTGCTGTCCCATGGTACAAACCCTGCTTGGTTTCTGTATCAGTTTGCAATGAAGAGTAATACTAACAAATAACTTTCACCCCATTGATCTTAACAACTATGAACACGTTTCATTTTCAACGTAACCTGTAATAAACCTCTTACCAAATGTGAGATGGAACAATAAGACTGCGGTCTAACCAACAACAGGAATTCCCAAATCTTTTTTAAAATAATCTGTAATTTTCCGTTTACAATCTCTTTTCAAAGGCAACATAAAAAAAGAACTTCAGTTTTCTGTCATTCTAGTTAATGCTGTGTGGAATTTGTAGGGTCTGGCTGATTTTGTGTCAGATTTTAGAAAAAAAATGAACCATTTTCAAAATTCGCTTCAAAAGTTCATTGGATAAAAATCAGTCAGTTTATGAAAATCTAAAATATAATTAGCTGAAAGACCCAGTAAGCCATAATCCTTGTTCTATATTAGTTCCAGGTTCTAAGTAGATGTCTTTCAAAAATTACTGAGGAAGAAGCATGGCGATGATCCTTCATCACTAGGAAGGCAATGGACTGTATGGATCAGAGGACGGGGCAAGAGAAGGTGGAGAGCTGGCTTGGATCAGTTTGTACCAAAAGATCATGCTCACTCAAAGATATCAAGATATAAATATATGTAGAAACTAAGCTATTGTCTCTGAAAGCTGGTTCCTGAAAAAAAAAAAAAAGGCATATAGGGCTCTGTGGGAAGCTGGCATTTTGCTCCTGTCTGTTATGAAATATAGGAGCTTCAGGGCTGACAGTCTGCTCTTCATTGGGAATGCTACAATTCAGTGATATCAAAAAGAGAATAGAAGTAAGTGGTAAGTGTAGGTGGTTCTTTTAAAATCCTTTGGAGAATAACATTTAAGTAGTGTCTTCAAATATATGCATTTATAGGAACTGGGCAATCAGGAGGATAAGAATGCTTAGAGGTGTAGAAGTGTATTTACACAAACAACAAACAATCTTGCAATTCAAAATATCTCTTGTTATTTCTCACACTAACAATTTTTGGGTGCACGCAATAAAGTGCCTTATATAGTACTCAGTAATTCTATACACGGAGGCATCACAGAAATGAACAAAAGGTGGGAGGACTGAACCGCTCGGATTTTGCAGCCCCAAAAATTGAAATCATCGTGCTCTGTAACAGCACAGGAAGTGTTCTAAGATGTGCTCTGAAAAAGATGGACAAACTTGCTAGACATGCCTTGTCTCCATTCTGGAGATTTTATTTTTTTTCCACATTGTCATAATGTGCCACTGGATAACATCTCTGTTTCACCAAATACAAGAGTTCTCTACGTCTACATCCCTCTACATCTCCAGACAGGCAGATAAGCTTGTTCAGTTGAGCACATTATTAGTATTAGTATTTATTAGTATTAAAAAAACCTTATTGGCTGTCAAATACTGAGTCAGTATCTTCCTTCAGTCCAGTATTACTACAACCTTCTCCAAAATAAATCAGTTACTGTTTTGTTCATTCTTTATTGCACAGACAGGAATTACTACAAACAAACAGGGTTTGTTTGCAGGACTGAATATTTCCTGAAAATGGGTAAAAAATTTTAAAAAATTTGAAAGGAATTTCACTAACTTCACATACAAACAGTAATTTCAGCTGAGTATTGAAATACTCAGCTGGTCTGTAAAAGTAGTTTTAGATGGAAAATTTAACTTCCTAAAATGTGTTACAAGACAGCAGAAAATACAAAAGAAAAATAAATCTAAAACTTTCCTTTAAAAACAGTCTTTGAACTTGAGAATACTGAAGAGGACTGAATTGAAACAGAACTCTGAACTTGTTAATAATAATTTCTTTCCTCCTTTTGCAGATAAGTATAATATTTTAGCTTGAAGGCTAAGCACTGTAACTCTGTTAATGTATCTGTCTCAGAATATTATGATATGGAGCATTTTAGTTCTCACCACCCAGCGCACAGACACAAAAACTGCCAACTGACCAACATACTTATATACAAGGGATTACTGAATGGAGAATCCACACAGAGCACATGAAATATCCAAGATTGTTTGCATGGACACAAAGTTTGTGTGTAACATATGCACACACATTTACATACAATGACTCAAAGAAACCCAAAAAATTCTTAGAAATAGTTTTTGGTTTGTTGGGTTTTTCGAGATTTTTTTTTTACATCAGTGTCAACTGGTATTTCACAGTTAGTTCAGTGAAGGATGGCTTTAAATCACTGACACTGCTGAGCAGTTAAACTAGAGAAACGATGAAGTATTAAGGAAACATATAGTTACAATTCACTGTCTTATTCTTACACAATCTATTTTTTTTATTAACATACTGTATAGACTCTATTTTCAAAATATCTGCTGATGACATTAAATTACTGTGGATCAAGTATACCAAACTATGCAAAATAGAATTTTCAGATAAATTCTATTTGTGAATGTAACGACATAAAACAGTACCAAAGCAAGGCAACAGGCCATGGTATTCATTTAGCTCCATATGATGTTGTAGACAGGCCACTTTATTTTTAAATATCAGCTAAAGAGAAAGGTACTACATATGGTTAAACAATGACATGATAAATGCTAAACATAAGATAAGAGAGAGGACTTCAAGAGAAAAAAAAGCACAGTGCAAAAGACCAGAAGAATTTGCTCAAGCTCAGAATCTGAACTAGTTACTCTCCTAAGGAAAAAGTGGTGCATTGCACAGCGTCCAGGGTTACTATTTGTAGCACGTCCGAGTCTCCTCAGTAACCATAAATGACCTAATTCAGAACAGCTGCAAAAAAATTCTGTCAGCTTCCCATCTACAACAATTCAATATACTTTACACGTTAATTCAAATGAACGATATGTGGCGTGCAAAGCTAACAACCTACTTTGTAACCTGCGCGTGGGGCTCTCGCCATGGAGCTGTCTGCGTGGCAGATACGGGGAGGGATGGGGAAGTGGCAATGAAGAGACATCGTGCGTTTGAAGTTTGTACCAGTGAGGTTCATCATCTAGTAGGGCTGTCTCCAACTCAATCAGAATCTAAAAAAGAAAAAAAATGGTTAAATATACAAAAGCATTACATGACAGAACATTTTAAAATAGGAATGTTCACAAATTTTGTTTTTATTCTCTTATTGTTAAGGACTTTGTTTGAAGTTTTATAAAAATTTTGCATTTAAAGTGAAAGAAGCTCTTGTGCTTTTATAACAGTAAATATACCAAAAATACTTCACAAAACCTTTATTCCCTTATGACATCCTTTACAGCATTCAAATATTTTGTAGCAAGTTAATCAGCAACATTTTGGTAAAATACAACTATGGATAATATGGCTTTTAATGAACAATTCTAACAGAAATTAAGAAACCACGTGCATGCCGTTACTAAAACAGAACACAAAAAAGAATCTCCTATCAGTACTATGTGGTAAGTGTGAATAACTATTTTTTACTACTAAGTGAAAGGCAAATACAATTTAAAATAGTTTTGCTTTGCTATATTTAATTTTTTTTTCAAAACCACTGTATCTAGGCATGGATATGTGAGCAACTGTATTTCTATCATAACTACCAATAATTGTATACCTCTCCTAAAAATTCACTTTCTTCCTCTCGAACTCGTGCTTGGTCCCAAAGAGTAATTTCTAACATTCGTTCTCTAAACTCTCTCCGATGAACTGGAGAATAAATGAACGTCTGATTCCACTTAGGTTCCAGCGTTTTCTTTACCGTTTTTGTTCTTCTTTTATTTTTATCACTGCAAAAAAAACCCAATTAAATACAAAAAATGTTCAAAAGACCAATATATTGTTGTAAGTGTATCATGGAAAGCAGGAAATGTTAAATCAGCGGTACAATTTGTAGCATTATGGGCACTATAATCTATGTCAGGATTAGTCCTTTATGACAAAATAAAGTTCAGCACATCTATTGAGGATAATTCACAGCTTCTTATTAAAAATTGATTTCCAGTTCATGGGCCAATTCCAATTTTAAGAAAACCAGAAAGGTTTTAATATGTTTGTTTTGAAATCAGAATTTTATAAACCAAAATGTAATTGTGTAGGTGGCAATTCCATGAGGCATAGTCTGCCAGGAGAACATGTATGCAGACAGCACAGGGCACAGCAAAAATCTGCATTTCAGCTCCACGAGCCAGCTGGTTCACTAAACCTTCCAGTCCTACAGCTGCTGACTCCGGGATGAAGGAATGGTCAGAGAGCGTGGGGCCCTCTCTGCAGGGTTCTCCTAAGGGTCTTTTTCCAGCCACCGTGTTCCTTTGGGTCACCCCAAGGGTCCATCCAGCTTGGAGGTGGATCTCCACTACAAGGTTGGTGTCATGCTTTGGAGCCCAGTGAGGTCTCCGTGCAAGACTCCCTGCCTCTGGCTCCAGGGTGTTGTTGAACACAATGTGTTTTGCAGAATAACTCTGCTTGAAATAATTAGTATTTTCTGATGGAAACAAGTTTTGCTGCAAAACACCCACGCTCCTTCTACTGAGGATACTGACAAGAATTCTCATAACAAGGCTTAATTTTAAACCTGCTGATTGCTGCACAGTGCACCTGTGGTGCTGGTTTCTGTGGATTTTTTCATATGGCAATGCAGATACTGTCTGTTTGCTAATAACTGCAATTGTAATGCAGTTATTGTATTTCTTAATTATTTCTTAGTTAAAAGCTCAAACAAAATATTAACTAGGAAATAACATTTTTAGACATGTTAAAATAAATAATGCAGTTATTTCTATTACACTAAAGATTTTTTTACTCTTAAAAACTAAAATAAGTTACATTGGACAAGCTTTTCAAATGATTTTCTTTTAAATCAAAAAGATTCATTATCTTCATCTAATTAAACACTTGACTTCTTTAAGTGTATTTTAACTCTAGGACATTTCTTTCTACTACACAAAAAACATATTGTTGCTGACTCAAGCTTTTACCTCGAAGGAAAGGAAAATGAGTTTGCATGTCAGAAAAAAAACCCACAATTCAATAAGACACATTGCTGATTCTTACATAAAAGTGATAGGAAACACATCTAATAATTAAAGAAAAAGTTCTGTACGCTTCACTTAAATACACCAGAATAGCATAATAAAATTTGACTTTTTGTATGTGTACTTGAAAGTATTTAATTAAATATTTTTCTTCTATGTATTTCTAGTTATTACAATTTACATCGTGAAGCATTCTGAACACAGACATTTTTGGTAGCTTTATTAATCTTGAAAAAGCAAATAAGGTAATTTAAACAGACCTGATTCTCAGTTTAGCAAAGCACCAGCATCTCCAGAAACACTGCAGCAATTTGAATAAACTAAGAATCTAGTCCAACAGCTCAAATATGGGTGAGCCCAGGACAATCCGTTCCAAACCTTTTTGTCCTCAAGATACAGCAAATTCTGCAAGTCACTGAAAATTTTCTTGTCAACATATGGTACACAATGAAAGTAGACAAGCGGTGTCTTCCAAAATCCTGAATAGCTTTAATTCCTGCTGAAGTCAATTGGTACCAAAGATAGTTAGCCTCTCCCCAGTTTAGATACTAGGAAAAACACAGGATGCAAAAATATAAACTGTAAAGTCACATCCTGTTCTACAGGTTCAAAAGTCCAGCGGTCAATATTTTATATACTGAGTCAAGTTCAATCGTTGGATTACTTGGTTGATACACTACAAAATGAAGATAAATGTTGTCCCCTACCAACACAAACTGAGGAAACATCAGGAAGCTGTTCTTCCCACACCCTACGTTGAAATGACAGAAAATCATGGAACTGAACAATGCAGGAGCTATCCAGGAGTTCCTACCACAGCTTCATTTTCATATTAATGCCAGGCCAGATTAGTAGAAATCTGGTGCTTTAAGGGAAATTTTTAAGGTGTGTCTGGGAAATCTCAGCTGAGTCCCCTGCAGCCTTAACTCTCTTCAGTATTTAACAAAACAGGCAGGAAAGTGAGTCTAGTGTTAAAAGCCACATTGCTGTCACGTAGCACGTTCACTAAAGAGTATCAGGCTAATTCTTACTCAAACACTCCTTGTCTTTGCGGTCACCCTACCTTCTGTCTGGAAGAAAGTAAATTTTAACATAAGGATTCCTTGGCCTCCCATCCTCCCTTGAAGGAAGATCCTTTGCTCCCAATATTGTCACTATTAACTGATGGCCAACCTTGTCATACCACAGTTTTATCTGTAACGAGAAAATATTAATTAGTGAACTCATTTCTACAACAAAGTAGCATTTTAATCCTTAAAATTAATTTTGGTCATAAATTTCTATTTGTATTGGTTACATAAACAGAAATTAGCACGTTCTACTTTGTAGAAAAAAAAGCAAAACAAAGCATAAAAATAAATTAATAATATAATAGCTTGAATAAATACCAGGAGTCCCTCTTTTAAAAAAAAAAAACAAAACATGTACAGTAAGTACATTATTTCATATTAATTGTTTTTCACATGGTGCTCTGGTTAGGATTACTCTCTCTTGGCGATTATATTGTATCAGGTGCATTACTGATGTATTTATATATATACATTTCTAAGGAGTTTATGCACAATGAATGAAGGAATTTTCACGTCCTGTTGTGCTGGAAAGACTATGGGATAAGACCATAAATATTTCAAATCTCTAAATGATTTTCAAGATGCAGACACTCATGCTGAAACCAGAAACTGTAAGAGCGGGAGGCTCAGCAGTCCAACACTCTTCACAGTCCAACTCAGCAACAACAAGGCAAAGGTACTATCACCCATCTGTAGAAATTATTATTGACCAGGCTTAGACTTGGGCTGCTATCCTTTTTTTACTAAAGTCACTAGAAGCTGCTATTTAGCTGTTTTAGTTTGAATGCTATAGCTGCAAGGAACTTATTCGAGGAGAGGATGTACCTACTTTAGAGCACTCGCTGTGGAAAGGGGAAATGGTGGGAAATGGTGGGGTTAGGACAAAATTGAGCTTTCCAGAGAGCCAGGGAGTCATTACATAGTGGTATCACTGCAGTGTCAGTGGTACCGGCTGACTTCATCGGGAGGTTGCCTGAGGCAGAGGACAACTTAGGACATTTAAAGTAAACCCTGACCCTGCTGGAAATTAGGGGAATCAAAGGCGATAATGCCCAACTCCCCACCTCACCAAGCAGTGCATCTTTAGGCATGGCTATACCCTGGCTAAGGGGAACATAACCAGAGGAAGGTGGATTTTCTGTGCAGCCCATCTCACATAATCTCAGAGACAGGCTCTCTCCCTCTATCTGCTGTTACAGCTCCTCATCTTCAGCATTTCAGGCACTTAAGAAAAGTCTTGATGGAATTCACAAGACTTGACCCACCAATAAGCAACTGATTTTAAACTGATATTAAAAAGGGGAGGAAACCTATTTTCTATTATCATGGTGTTGGCCCTACTACTGACTTTATAGGTTCTGGTACTACCAGTTAAAGGGCTCTGTGGCTAATAAAACAGAAAACTGTGCAAGAGAAATTATCCCGTTAGATTCAAGAGAGTTCTAGATGCTGCTCCTGCATTCTCACAAAGCAAGGGGCTTTGTCAGTATTTTTTCTAAACTGAGTTATCTGGTCTGTAGGTATCTTCATCCAGCTACAGATCACAAGTCGAAAGCTTTGCACCAACTGTCTGAATCCAAACAGAAGCTTTAATGACCTCTGAAGTGCAAGTCAACTGAAATGTTCTCTGATACTAAATGCAGCCACCCGCGGGCTTCCTTGGGAGTCCTTGAGCAAAGGGCAGACTTGGCGAGTCCCACAGCCCAAGGGAAGTAGCACTGAAGACAACTTTCTTCATCTGATTTTTTGGAAAAAATTATCCTTGTTTGAGCAGAATGCAACGTATTTGTGATGTAAAGCACTATCATAAACCATGACCGAGTGAAGGTCAGATAATCCAGACACGGGTGCCGAAAATATAACCAGAATTATTTGTTCATATTTAGGCTAAATATTTATTTGATCTATTTGTTTCAGAGAGGATTTTGCAGGAAAACTTCAGCCAAAATGTTTGGAGGATGACTCTAAGCAGAGAGTTAAATCATTTGGCATCCTTTCTTTGAGATGCTCTAACATCTGTGTTTTGGAACAAGAACTTGAGACTTGCATTGACCTTCAACTTCTGCTTTTATCTTCATGCTCTGAAAAACAATTGGAAAAACTTGTATATAACGGGCGTATTTTCCTTGTAATTCCTTGTAATTTGGCTTGAGGAGGCAGAATTATGACCAGAAGGCTCACTCTCTCCTGTTCACACTGGTAGCACTCCAATATACTGCACACACACTTGTAACCCAAGAAGTTATTTGATGCAAAGAGAAGGGAAGAAACTGGGAGTGAAAAAATGGACATAGAGCTCCACAGAAGGGAGAGTGGGACTGTATTCTCGTGGGGTTAGAAGAAGGAAGATGGGACAAATCAGAAACTGCTTTATAATTACTGGGAAAGTAAAGGATACGCGATGCTTCTTGGTGAAACAGAGGAAGAATGGAGCCACTAATGTCAGGGACCATAGAAGAAAAGAGGGGCAAAACCAAACTGAATGAGGCAAAGGGAACGAGGTGTCAAAAGAACCAGCCGTTCTGTAACTGGCACTAAATATGTTACATGGAAAGACTGGGATGGAGGAAAATCTGACAATAAGTCAAAGCAGGAAATTGGAAAGGAAAATGAGAAACAAAGAGTTAGACTAGAATATTGAACATGGAAAATGAGCTCGGGAACAGGACTGATGTAATTCTGACTCTCCTGTGCATAAGTGTTTGGCAATATTCAAATGGTATGGTATTTTCCTACAAGAACTTTGTCTTTTCTATTCACCAGAAGAGAAAGGACAGCCGTTTAAGATAGCCAGATGTGGTTCAAAAGGACTGGATTCCATCCCTTCCTCTTGCCCAGAGCTCTTGTGCATCAAGGGGGGGGATCCCTTAAAACCTTTCAAAAAGTATTTACAAATTTCATGTTCTTCATTGCCTGGGAGCCTGACATGAAACCCTGGGGCTTGATTTGTAGTGCTAAGTAAAGCATTGGAACTGAAGTCTGAGGAATGTATTACGCCTGGACAGAACCTGTCTTAGACTCTGATCGTAGTTTCTCAGTTCTCAATAACTGCAGGACAATTCTACCACACCTCATATTATATATATTTTATGTTGTGAAATAAACATGGGATAGCACATGTATAACAGAAAAGTTGTTGAGAAAATGAATTTTTACTTTTCTACCTCTGTTAATTGTATGCAGAAAAGATTCCTAACATCAAAAAGTGAAGAACATCGAATTATTCAATCCGTAGGGTGAAAGTCCCACAAGAATGACCAGGCGTGATGCTCAGCACTGAAAGACTTAAACTGCTGACAAACAGAGCAGAATATACAAGCTCTCCATGCAACAGTTTTTACTCATGGCACTTTTAAAAGCTTAGAACATCTAAGAAACTCTGACAATGCAATCCTGATGTAAACGAAGGAAAGGGAAAGCTAAAATCACAACAAATAAATACACCACAGGAAAACCATGCTGGCTGATGCTAATGCGGAGGCCAATACCTGTAAAAAACTTCTTGAACGGGCTTTTGTCTCCATAGATAATTTAGGATGTAAGCACCTAAAATTCATTTGGAAAGTGATCCAACCTGAATGATCTCTAGAGATCTTTCCACTTAGTGTTGATGTCCCGGCAACTTATTTGCCACACACGTGCTCATATACTTTTCTTCTCTAGGCAGATGTGCACCTAACTCTTGACTAAACTCCCATTGGGACATACGCTCAGGCAAACAGGCATCTAAATTCAGTGCACCCTGGAGTGGTGAGATGTTCTGCCATCCGCAGAGTGGAGCATCTGCTGCACTCCTTGAGACAGTCTTCCAGGTAAGAACACCTGCCACGCAAAGCGCCAGAACAAAGAACTCTTCTGCAGTCAGGTGGTGAAAGGGGTCCTCAGAGGGGAACGGAAATGACAGTCTGGACCCAGCTTCATAGGATGCTTTCTGGTGGAAACAGTGCTGATATCAATATTTTATTTAGTGCTCAGCAGTGTCTACACAGCATCAAGGACCAGCAGGTAGGCTGGGGGTGCAGAAGCAGTGCTGGGACCACTGACCCCAGCTGACCAAAGGGACATCCCCCACCACAGGACGTCATGCTCAGTATATAAAGCTGGGGGAAGGAAAAGGAAGGGGTGGACGTTCAGAGCTATGGTGTTTGTCTTCCCAAGTAACCATTACGTAACCTAAAATAATAGTATTAAGACATTACTTTTTTTAATCTCAACTTTTTTCTTAGAATTTTTTCTTTTGAATTTACATTTAAGCAGTTGCAAGGACAAATTCTGGGAAATTATATATTGTGGAAAAATTGTACTTTATCAAATATGAGTCATAACCAAACCATCTCCTACATTCTTATTTAGAATTCCTTTATAAATATATATATATGATCTTTTTTTCCTATGGTAATATGAAATTTAGTCACCTCATGCTGATAATTTAGATCATCCTTTACGTATTTTCTTGAGCAATCGATCAAACAAGAGAAACATTTATACAGCTCCCACACAAAAGATTAACATCTCCATAAAGATATTTTGTCAGAAAAGCAGATAATATTCTACATACAAAACCCAGAAAAACATGCAGCAATGCAAGATAAGCATTGTGACATATTAGTAAAACCTACTTTTGCGTTAATCTACAGTACCTAATGAAAGTTTCCTAATGAAAAAAGGCAAACAACTTGTACCTAAACAGAATACCAAAGCTAAATAAATTCACTAACAATGGGAACATTCATTTTTTATTTAAAGAGAGTTTGGGTTATTTTGATGTACTTTCAAAATACAGGAACCAAGGTGCATAGACAATCAATTGGTTTCTCTAAACAAGGTACAAATTTTTTGCCTGTCTTCCACTCAAGGCGCTACTATTACTTGGAAAATGCAAAAAAGGATGTGTTAAGTAATGATAATGAATGATTTAAAGAGACATCATCTTTATACAACGATCTCAAGCACAAAATTATTTATTGCCTAAACCGTACAGACATTTGTGTGGTGCATAGCCATCATCACTGTTGAAACCTGTACAAGTCTAATATTGGGTAAAAAGGGTAAAAAAATTAGTTGTCTCTTTAAATTTGAATTTAGTTTTGTAACCCCCATGCAGAATTTTACAAGCTGCTCACAAAATGACATGGAACTTGTTAATATGGCTTAAAGCAACGCACTAAAAATATGGGAAAATGGACTATAATGTAACGTTTTCCTACTATGCATTTTCCATAACAAACAAAAGAAAAAAAACACAACTTCAGTTTCTGTCAGGCAGACGGAGTCTTTACCTGAACCCTAGGAACAAAAGGCGTTGTTCTTCTACTAAGGCTTTGGCTCTGGTAAGCAAAATTAAAGAAAAAGCAATAAAACAAAACCAAAAAGGACAACACGCTGGAAACTAAAAGACCAAAAGTAAAAACAAAGACACACAACTATTACTTTAAACACAGCTTTACATCAACAATGTATTTATCTAACACAAAGTATTTTAATGCAATGCATAAATTAAATCTGCAAATCCGTTATCGAAACATATCAATACCCCTGTGATGGAAATTCTGCCCTTAGGGAAGTCATCAGGAATTTTGCCGCTGAATTGCCAGAAGCAAGGATTTCACTTTATGGGTATACAGATCACACTTACAATAGATTGAGAGATAACATGAACAAAAGGAGCAGGTCAGCAAAGTGTGATTTAAAAGTGGGGTAGCGAACCTAAGTTCAGCCTGATCATCTCTTTTAGGAAGAATGCAGATGCACATTCAGATATAGAAACAAGTACAGTTCACACACAGCTTTGGTTGCTTCCTGGAGTAAAGCAAGTGAAAAAAAAAAAAAAAAAGTAAAAGGTTTTATTTTTTCTGCAACTTTAAGAGGCATTTCTAAAAAAAGCTGTCCTCAATACTTAAAAAATGATTTAAGAAGTGCTATCTGGTGTCAGCATTACATGGGAGAAGGTACAATCAATGCCTTTCGATTCTCTAGCCATCATGACAGAAATGACACATGGTATCTAGAGAAAACCCTTGCATGGAATGGCACCTGGAGCACTTAGCAAATTGGCAGTTGCATTGCACACACAGATGCATTTATAACTCCTTTTTTTGTGATGTAAAACTTCAGACCATGTACAGCCTTGCGGCTTCCAGTGGCTACATCAAGACTCCATCAGTATGGGCAACACTCCTAAATTCCCAGACTAGCTGCAAACTCCAACCAAAAGTTCTCCATCTTCAGTTTAGGGCAACAGCTCATGGAGTGGCCCAGGAAGGGTACCAAGTATGGGGAACGGACGGGAACAGGAGCACAGGTTCACACCTCAGAGGGCCAGGGAGTGGAGGAACAGGAGCATGGGAGTAGGCACAACCACCACAGCAGTGAGAGATTTGAATCTCCTTTACCTCCCTGCTTGGTTTTCCTGAGGTTGTTGATCTGTTTCAAAGGGACGGAAAGGATCTACTACTCAATATTCACTTCCATAGGAAATGAACCCAAAGTATGGAGATAGGAACTGTGAGAATGCTTCTGTCACCCTCCTTGTTTACTTGGCATGCATCTGTCCCATAAAATCGTGAAGCAATCTGTTCTCACACCAAAGCAAGAGGATAGATAAGAATATTTGACAGTCTGGATCACGGGTTTTGTCCCCCCTGCAGACTGTCCCCCCTCTGCCCTGGAAGTACTGCTCAGCCCCATGGGTGGGTTCCAGAGCAAGACCTACTCACGTCCAATGAAAGTAGATCTTCAGCTTGGTTCTGCTTCGTGTTACAAGAGAAGACAGATATTCCAGAATATTGCAGTCCTAAAAGGGATACAATATCTCCCCCCATGGACCATGGACCCTCACCTGTCATATTCTGCCTTGGAAAATAGGAAGATAATAAGCACATTTTGTGCACTACCTACAGCCTTCCAGGTTTTGACGTTAGAGCAACAGCAATTTACTTGTGTAGAGGGAGAAAGTCGGGGAAAATAAAGGGGAAAAGGAAAAGGTGAAAGGAGGAACAAGGGAAGGGGAGCACGTCTCATACTGACCTCATCCCCCCAATATTCTGACACATTATGTCCTTCACAACACACAATATCTGCTTTCGAATATGCTACAGATATTACAATTATAATTACTATGTCATATAAAATGAATATGTTCAGAAAAATCTATTGAATTGGTTCTGTGGTTCAACTGTACAAGGAAATTGATTAATTTTATAAATGACATCCCTTTTCTGTTAGAATTTCCACCAGTACAAAAATGAAATATTGTCATTTTACACCTGTATCCATTGTCTTCCAGTCGTGTTATCAGTCTCTAAACCTAACTACTGCAAAAGCATTCCCAGTTAGACTTCTCATGCAGTATTGAAAAAGTAGCCAGAATGCGATAATGAAGTGAAAAGCACCAAAACACAAAGAATACCGACTTTTACAAAATTATATTAAAGGAAAAAACAAATCAGTGAAAAAGCAGGAACCAGACAAAGCAAATAATAACAAAACAATAATTGCAATACCAGTCAGATACTCCCCTGAAATGTGTCTCAAAAACGCCATAAAATAAACTGCACAGAATACAGATAAATTATTTATATACCTTAATAAATTATAACACACAATAATTTACTGTAGCTGCACATCATTTCTTCAATTAAATATGTATTTGGGCAAATAGTTATTAGTGGAAAGAAGATTTCCTAGCTGTGAGATGGTTTGCTTCATGGGAAATCCTATGAGTGAGCTCTGGATTGTCACTGTAACCCAACAGAACAAAACAGCTGCACAGACCTGTGCCGACACAGAGGAAAACACGAAGAAGGAACAGAGACAGCTCTGAACAGTAGAGAGGCATCACCGCAGCTAAACTGGCTAAAAACCACACTAGACACAAAGAAATGCATTTCAAACCACCAGAAATATAAAAATCCTTGAAGGATCTGTAGCACTGTCTGAAGAAGGACGCATATATCCAAGTATTTATTAAAATACTTCAGACTTCCACCTGAACTGTAGGCATCTCCACTTCTGCCCAAAATTTTGTATCTCACAACCTATTAACTTCAACTGCCCTAACAACGGCCCATCAGGACTACATGCTATTGTCCAAAAGTGCAGAAAATACAGAAAACACTTCCAAAACCTTGCTTATCATCCATTCCCTCGGACTCATCATACCGTTCTGAAGTCAGCCACCATTACCCAGAACGTTTGCTGATCCTCCACTTCCACAAAGAACAGCATCCTGTCCCCTTCCACTTCCAGGGCTCTGCAGTTACTCTGCTGCCTAGGCACTCACCAGAGAGAGCACATTCCCAATTTCATTCAGAATTTAGTACTTCCTTCCATTTCCATTGTAGTGAGCTATTTGGAATGAACGAGTGTTCCATCAGCTCTTCTGTCAGAAAACAGTTGATTGAAAACACAGAAAACCAAAATACTGAAGCTTGCCCATTTTGTAGTGTTAAAGTATTTTTTGGAACTTGAGGAGATTTTTAAAATTCAAATTTTCCCTATTCCTTCACTTTTGCTAAAAGTCCTAAATTAGAAAGTTTCATAGACAACTCTAATTTTGCAAACGTCTCCCACTCTACAAAAAGTTATTGTTTTCACTAACTCTTTCAAAGTTTGAAAACTTTTTAAGGTTATAAAATGAGAAACCAAAATTTTAAAAAGGAAAAAACTATTTATTGCAGTGCCTTCAAGACACAGAAACCCCCAAATCTGAAAAGTCAAAAAACCTTTGATTTTTCAAAACTAATTCAAAATATCAGATAAAAAGAAAAACCTACAGACATTTACTGTTTCGAAAAAACTATTCCTGCAGAATACTTCCGTTGTCTTAAAGCAATATCTTTCTAAAATATATTTTAACCTTCACATTTCAATGTGCCCAGTTAGATGCCACGTTGCTATCTACCCACACCATCTTCCCATATTGTGAGCACCACCCTTTCTCCCAAAGCAAAAGGTTTACCCCTGCCTTGAGCCAACAGCTGCAAGAGGTGGGTTGTGTCATTAACATGATAACACGAAACAGAGCTATTTCCAACTTTGCTTTAGCTGGTGTCCAAATTTTCAAACTGTCTGTTGATGTTACGTGTCTACATTGAGACGGTGGGACTTGAATTTAGAGAGTTCCTGAGCATTTCTGACTTCAGTATCAGTCAACTGGAGCTGTGCATGTTCAGATACCAGCTGCTCGCTGAGGCAAACAAGGATATTGTGTGGTAGGGAGTATTGTATACAATTGCATACACTATATTAGGGACCAAAACAAAAAAAAATAGGAACACTTCAGTTAAACACTGAATTTATATGCCATTCTGAGACAGAAAACCTTGCGAATTCTGTTATTCTCTGTAAATAAGAACATACCTCCAAAACTCTTGATACTATTCTTATTCACCTCAAACTTCCATATCCTACCCAACCACAAGATCAACAGACTTACTGACTTTACTGATAAATCTTAATCTTAAACTCTGGAAGATTTTGTTTCTGAAACTGAGAAAGTGAGGAAGCCAGTTCCATATGATTCCCATTTGGATCATCATTCCGCAGAGTATGTGCACTGCATAGCTGAGCAGCTAACTCTGGAGCTTCAATTTCATGCTGGGAGCTAGCAACCTAAACTTTTGGACAGCCTAATTTTTTATGAGATTTAGCCAAAAGGTATCTCTTCTTGTTTCTACTATCAACAGTTTTTGCTGTCTTATAAAACTAAATTGGTTTTTAGAAACCTTGGAATGTGTATTTCGATAGCTCACGTTCATGTTCCCTTGTCATTGTATTTTGTCCAAAGTATTCTGCACTCTACAGTCAAGATTTCTAGCTTTCCATTTATCCAAAGGACTGAGTCTTTCAAAGTACTGCTACAAAAAATTAAAAATTATGCATTGTAGATGGCTGGTCTAATGAGCAAAACAAATAGTGTCTCATGCATTGCAAAATGGACCCAACACAGCTGCTGAACAGACAGAAAACTACTTCTTCCTCTCCTCTGTCAACACCATAAACCACTTCTGTGAGACCTATAAACAGTCTGCTTAGGTTTTATGCATATTTTTATGGTGCACTCACTATCTTAACATAAGCAACTTGGAAGAAATATGAATGTGACCTTTTCAGGCTTGTTTCACACCAGTTTTGCACTGCTGCCATCCCATTTTCCTCTCCTTTTCAACACGTACCAGGCCACAACTAAGCACTTTTGAAAAATTACACTTTGGAGTCGTAAATGACACAGAAAGGAATTCAAACCCCAAGGTCCTCAGTTTACCCTTTGAAAGAAAACATTCAGGTAACGAACTTTGTTCCCAATGAGCATGAAGAACAAAAGTGGATAACACTGACACAAAGAACACAACATGAGTAAACAATCAAAAGTATATCTGAGGAAAGGTCTATATGAAATGCAAAAGAAATAATCAAGATTAATGTCCAAGAACACAGGTAATAAAATCTAACAACTGTTCACGTGTTACAGCTGTATACACTCAATAGCACAAACGTAACTGGGGGCCAAGGTCACGCCTTTCTTAAAATTTGACTCTACCAGTCTAGCTTACTAGATAAATATACATTTCTATATATCTAATTCAATATATATAGCATTTCCAAAAGCAAATAAAATGGAATGTCCTTATGAAAATATGGCCCTGCCTACAGCGAGATATTACAGCGTTAACCAGACAATTCAGCTAGTTTAACAAGAAATGTATGTTAGACGGAGCTTGCACTCTGCAAAACGCACAACACTAATATTAATGAAATGTTTACATACTGAAAGTTGTCCAGACAAGAACTGTGGAACATCCCTTAACATGCCAGGACTCATAGGAGAAGTCACTGAAATGGAAGGTCGGTCCATTTTTTGAGATTCAAATGAACTAGAACCTGTAATTACAAATACAAATATTTTCTAAATAGTAGGACTTAATTTTTCACAACATTCTTAAAAGAAAAATTGCACAAATATACAATAAAGTTGTGATAATCACTTTTTTATCTATTTAAAATTACCAAATAACGATACTCAATCTTTTGGTGATCAGATGCAATCAAAAGCTTTCCAAGTTTATTACAGTTGTAAAATGTCACCTGAAGCATAAAGAATGAAAGATATTTATTCAGATATCTCTGATTGTAATTATGTCAGTAAGCTGAAGGTGCAAAATACCTAAAGAGTCAAGTAAATTCTCTCTTCTGAAGGGCACTTGTACAAACAGACTAATTTTTAATTAGATTTTTACAACAACATTAAGATGCACATAATGGTTTTGTGGATTTTGTTCCAAATCTACACGTTCTGCCAGCTGTCAGAGGACAAGCTTGGACAGATAAAGCAGAAAGTGAAAATAAAGCATTTTTATAGCTACAAAAGGCATCCCACATCTCACAAAACATAAAATGGACTTTATTTTAAGACTTGGCTGATCAGTGAAAAGTTATTGGAGGATTTTTTCACATTATTATAATCAATTTTATGCCACTGCATTTATTCATGGCTTCTATTGTAAAAGAGTTCTAAAGTAGTGATAAAAAATAACTCCAGGCTGAAATCCATCTTATCAGATCTAAGCCAAAGAGCAAGTTATTTTTCCCCACATGAAAAGACTGGTTTCGCTGATTTAAAGCCTGCTGAATGGTTCTAACAAAGTAGACACATTCTGTTCTCAAAATATGTATCTCTCAGGCTGTAAACAAAGAACATTTCATCCCCATTTTTAGTTTTTAAGGTTCATCTGAAATGCAAGACAATAAAACAGTAAGTTATGAATTACTATGAATGTCGTGGTACATTAGGATTATGCTTTTCTTTTCAATCAAAAATAGCCCAACCTTACAACTCAATGTCAAGTCTAAATCCAAATATCCTGACTTTGGATAGTTTGTTATTAAACAAAGGTAGATATACAGTAAGATGACATATCAAGACAAATACAGACAAAGAGATGGGAGCTATACTGACTGTAGATGACATTTTTCGATCTATTTGTGCTTACATAAAAGAGAGAGAGAAGATTTTCCTACCCCACAATTGAAACTTACTGGACTCCAGCTGCGCATGGGTGCTGTCAGGTATTCTGGGAATGTCCCTGAAATCAGGAAAATTAAAACAGGCTGATCCTTTATCTAACAAGCATATTCCAAACGTCAATATAACACTTCACAACCCATCATGGAATGCCTCAGGAAATGCAGATGATCTGCTGGCTGTCTTCAGCCATGGGGGAGATTCATCTGTTTATTTTTATAAATAATTTCAGTGGTGAATTAAAGCCTACAGAAGAAATTGTTTGGTGAATGCAGAGAGAGACTGCTCAGTCAGAAATAAAATAATTCAGTAAATAAAAGAAAAGAATCTCAGAGTAGACTAAAAATGGAAGTGGTAGACTTTATGATGACATTATACTTTAATTTAATTTATTGGACTCTCACTCAGACATACTAGGCCAATTGTGGCTATCCCAATATGTCCTTTACTGCCCTTGAACCCTGAATTTGGACAATCTTACCTTTTCCACGACTAAATAAGATGAGCAGTTTCATTTGGTAAAATTGCGTACTTGCAGCACATGAGATGTTGCATCACCTGTATTAACTGTGTGTACAGCTGTGTAATTTTAAAGCACTCAGTTGCAACAACTAAGTACCAGACTATGCCCACCCACCCCACAAGGGAACATATCCACCCACTGCAGGGCACAGCTGAGCTCCCCCAGCCAAGGTGGCGGTGATCCTGTGACAACATGTTCAAGAAATGATAAAAAAAAAAGCTGTGCAGCAGATGTGAGAGAAAAAAACACATCCCTGCAGAACACAGGCCTATGGTGCCATGTTTCCTTGGGCAAGAAAAAGATACTAATTTCTATAGTTCATTTGAAATTTCCTAAACTGAGAAGATAACATAGTATTTCCAGTTCATCAGTTCTAATCTCACGAAAAACATTTCCCAAGTTCTATTGCTAATATCAAAATCCAAAGAGTTACATACATAAAGTAACTCTTTGCACCAGGGGAGGTTTAGGCTGGAGATTAGAAAAAATTTTTTCACTGCAAGAGTGCTCAGGCATTGGAACAGGCTGCCCAGGGCAGTGGTGGGGTCACCATCCCTGGAGGGGGTCAAGAAATGTGTAGATGTGGTGCTTGGGGACATGCGTTAGTGGGTTGGGTGTGGTTGGGTTGACGGTTGGACTTGATGATCCTTGAGGTCTTTCCAACCTTAATGACTCAGTGATTCTATGATATAACCATCATCTAAAACCTTCCAACTTGGAGCAAGTATTCATCACTGAGACTGCAGTTATAAACTCAATTAGATTAGTAACTGGAGTTCTGGAGGTGAAAACCGTCTTTTACATCTACTGCAAACTGACACTGGGAATCAAGCACACAGAACAATGTTTTTAGCCCTGATCTGCCCAAGTTCTTCAGACTACGTGAGCAAGCAGTTAATGCTGAAGAAGGAGCCTTGAGAGCCTACATCACTTTCTTTAAGGAATTATAGATGAGCTGCTCTAGTGACCACAGGTGGAGTGCATGGTAACATAGCAGAAGACATGATGATAAGGAAGGCAAACAATACACAGTAAGAGAACTGAGGAGGTTTTGCACAATGAAGATAATGCAGAAAGAGAAAAAAAATCAAATATTTTCAAGACATGAGCCGTTCCTTGAAACTTTTGCTATAAACTTCTGTTTGGGATAAACTACAAAAGATATTCTATGATTCTATGATATTACACCTGTATGAAATTAATTTGAAATTTCCTTTTCTAAGACAATATAATTCCAGCAATGTAGTCTGTCCCTTAGCATTACTATTATACTTACAACTCCCAAGTTGTGCAAAGGTTTTTAAGGATAAATCAGATCATACAGCCTTTACCCTAAAGGGGTTGCAATTCAGTATGTGTGCAGGAGACAACCTCACATTTCACTGAGAAGATAAAGCAGTTTTTGTTATTATCAAATTCATTTAAAATTGTCAAACCAAATTAAGTTCCTAGATATTAAGTTCCTGATGTGTCAAACACATTAAGTTCCTACTACAGCGGAACGCATAACGAATTATCCTCACTGAAATCCCATCTTCAGTTCAGATGGTTCTAGATTTTTTTAGTACTTATTAATTTTTAGTTGCTGTGTTACTCATGCTTCCTTGTACGAAAGTAAGATAATTGTGTGCATCTTATACAAAAATAAAGGGATAAATATATTTATTAATTTTAATTATAGAATCATAGAACAACCCAGGTTGGAAAGGATCTTGAAAGGCCATCTGGTACAGCCTCACATGGAAAAGGAAGCTTAGATGAGATTACCTAGCACCTTGTCCAGTTGTGTTATATATATCATAATGAATTCTGTAGGGGAAATGAGAAATTCTAAACTGTAAGCATCTTCAAATTCAGTGATAAGTATCCCCTCTTTCACAGCCCTGGTGTGATCATCTAAGGAACTTCCAATAGAGAAGTGAAAAAAGGATGGATGTGACTGTAGGAACTTGGAAGAAAAAGAACAGTTGAAGAAGGGGAAGTGTTCACAGTCTAATATGACAAAGCAGCCAGAAATGTTCTGTTGCTATGCAAGAAAAAATTAAGTTTAGACGTTGAGAGGTAGGTCTGAAAGTTAAGAAAACTGAGCAATGTAAAGCACCAAAGAAAAGGTGCTACACAGTTTAGACAAGCACTAGAGCTAGCTATTTATTCAGATACCTTCTGTATTAGACAACAAGCAATAATTTAATAGATTTCATAGATGCAGGTGATGAGAATGTGGATTAGAGACATTGCAAAGTATATTGATTATGTCATTAGCACACAGTCAAGTTCACAGACCAAATATGAATATATCATTTTATATATTATATAAAAATGGGAATGGAGAAATAAAAATCAAGATTCAAGTCATTAATCAAGAATTGCAACAATAAAGAGTAAAACTATTGTTTCAGGCCCACCATAGGCTGGATCACCAACTAAACAACCACAGAAGGGAACAAATTTTTAACCATAATAGCAGATAATGCCTGGGACTCTCTCAGAGAATACAGGATTTCACACCAGCTCTTTCTGCTTGCTGGCACGATCTATTACTCTAGTTATGCTTTTGGTTTACAGAATTTTGCATGCAGTTTTGCTGTTTACAATGTTTAAGAATCTGTTTGATATGGTCAGCTCTAGAAGTGAAGTTTAGCAACATTTTTATCATATTAATAAAAATTTTTAGGAAATTACTTACCCTATTGGTCTGGAAACTACAAGCTCCACTTGTGGCTCAGGTTTGGATTCTAAAATGATGTTATACACCTCCTCAAAGGTTGCTCCTTGTAGTAGCCTTCCATTCCATTCTAACACTTCATCACCTACAATATCAGTAATAACACTCCACTTAGGAGCTGGTTCATGGGCACATTTGCAATAGCTTGGTTTGCTTTAAATAAAATATATACCACAAAGCTGAGCAGAACATCATTGGAATATGATTTTGAGTATAAAAAATGTGAATAAAAATGTTAAAATACAATCTTTAAGGTGAGAATGTACATATTTCACAAAAGCAGTGATGTCAATTATCCAGTAACTGACCGTCAGGTTGAATGAAGCAGTAGTTCATCACACTTATTTAACAATTTCACAGCTAATTAAGCTCGCTCACTTGTTATCACCTTTAGAAAAGCAACTCAGCAGTACAGACAGTAGATACATACCTGGTCTAAGATGCCCCACTGTATCAGCTAGGCTTCCTTTTTTAACTTTGGTGATAAATGCGCAGAGTCGACCTGATTCAGTCATCTTTCCTCCTACTACCTGTTTCGAAGAGGAAGTATTTTCATAGAATGAAAATTACTTTAAATGACTTAAATGTTCTGGCAACAGAATGAAGAATTCAAGGATTTCCTTGGTTTTCAGGTAGCCCAGATAAGACAGGTACACTTGAAAAATCACCAGAGAATTTTGGCTATGACAGGTTATGTTTGTACCTACTCTGGCTCTTTGTGAAATTTAAACACAATGCAAATACAGAATGCTAAAGGTTTTAAACTTTAGCAAATATATGTATGGTATTTCACTGTATTACAAATTACAACCCCCCAAAAAGTAAGGAATAGGTCATTAGACTGCTTACTTTTTAACTGAAAACAGATATATTGATGTAACAGATCTCATGATGTTCACACACTAAGCATCAAATGGCTTTATCAATGAATCAAATCCACCTTGGCTGGGCAAGTCAGACGAAAATATTTGTCATTCCTAAGATTTCTCTACAGGAAACTTCAACAGGTTTGACCATATTATTTATCTTAAAATCAGGAGACTGAAATATCAGAGTCAGTTCTAACTGCATAATCTTCAAATTCTTGAGGTTTCTTAACAGTGTCCAGGCTGGGATTTAAAATTTGTGATACAAAATGCAGTTTAGGTCACTTTCGATTATGTAAATATTTGAAAATTCAGGTCAGAAATAACTGCTGAAGGTTGCTCTGCTCAGATATGTGTTGAGATTTGAAAAGCAGTTACTCTTGAATCTAAACTATTCATGAATCTCAGTGAAGAGTTCATCTGTACAATAGAAGATTTCAGAATTTTAAGCACAGAAGTTTAAACAAAAACCACTTCAGCAGGGCACTGTTAGTCTCTCTCTTTCATTGTACGACATTAAGACAATAACACCTAAAATGATGCTCAACTGCCTTCTCCATCGACTTCAAAGTACAGTCATTTGTCAACTAAATAAAAAATTTCAAAAATTTCCAAAGCATGTTAGTATATATATTTTTTAATCCCTATTTACAGTGTATGACTGTAGTCTAGTCTGTGTACTCAAAGTGAAGTCGGTGTCATGCTAAATAGAGAAGCAAACATCTTAGTGATTTGTCAGAACAAGGATGTTGATTCAAAATTAATACATGCTTGTTTCTTTTACTATGTATAATTCATTTCCATTCTTGTACTAGTATTGCTGGAACTGCAAATAATAATATGACACAAAAACAAGATCAAGATCTGAGCTAGCGATAGCTTCATAACGTGTTCAAAGAGGACTGCATCAGGAAAGAGACGCAAACACATTACTTTGTGATGATATACAATACATACTGAATAATTTTCTGTCTTGTGTATTAAAAATGTAACAAATCAAACAATCAGAGAGGGAAAAACATCCAGAAACACTGCCAGACTCTGCTCTGGATTTAAATGTCATTAACTTCCAGAAGTCTCCCAGATCTTCCAAAGAGACAATTTATTTTTCCCATTTCTGCCCTCTTCCAGGGAGCAGAAGTTATCCCATGGTTCAATGCTCAATACCGAAGAGAACGGACAGGGCTCGGCTTGCCCAGTAGTGATGCAATCAGTACCTTGCAGAGCAGACGTGCTCAGCAAACCTTTGGAAACATGTATAGTCTTTCGGAAAAATACATTTTTAAAGCCTATCAGGGACCCTGCAAAATTATTCTTCGTAGCTGAATAGAAAATGTCTCTGTTGTAATTTTGAGAACAATAAGCCATTATAGATATTGGTATACATCGGCTATAAAAATTGCGAGTACTTCCATTATAAAGTTAGCTAGTTTACCTGAGAGAGTGGTTCCAAAATTATTCATTACCAACCTTCAATCCAAGCATTGCTCCCGAGTCTCGAGGCACGCTTCCGTCTTTTAGTCGTTTATTTAACAAAATCCGACCTATGAGACGGTCTCCGTCTTTGGATGGTTGCCAAGTAACTGGATGCTGCCATGTGGTGTAAATGGAAAATACAGTGAATAGGATTTTAAAGACAAATATTTCAGTCACACTTTTCATTTCCTGATATATTTTTAACATGCCATGAAAGTATTATGATTACACAAATATTTCATGTAACAGAACGCCAGAAAACTGTGCTGGAAAATATTTCTTTGGACATATAGTCCATGATGATCTACTTCTAATACTTAATAACCTTACTTATTTTACCAATTTGGAAATATCTGGAACAATCTTTGCATCTTGATGACTAGACATATAGACAACTCTACATAGTTACCTACACACAATGACAATCACATCTCAGGTCTGTCAGAGAATTAGTGCTGAAAAAGAAATTTAACTCAGAAATTTGGTGCGAGACATTTTTTCTGCTCTTCCAAACATGTCCATTTTCTCTGAGACTGACAAATTTTTCAGTGTTTTACTTTCTCTCAGTAGTAGTGTATTAAGAATTACAGAATACATTAAAAGGTATAGTCATTATTCTATTTAAATGTATTATTTCTTTCTTGGAATAATTACTTCACATATGAAATATACTTACAGTGAATGTGTTTATTCTATTACTATACATGGGCACAGTTGTACTTTGGCATAATTAACAACATTTTAACACTTTGTTTTGTGTAATCATAGCACTTTTTCACAGATAAATACTATTTCATGCTCTATTTCATGCAAAATTAGCAGGCACGGACAACTCTGCTCCCATTACAACTAATAATTCTAAAAAGATTTCTCATAACCCCCACCAAACACAAAGCAAAATTAAAAAATACCGAAGCAGATGGCAAAGCCTTTAATTCTGCACAATACCACACAAAAATGGCATGGCAACAAAACAAAAGAACAACTATGACAGTGAAAGGGAAAAAAGAAAAACAACTTTTCTGTGCAGAGAGACCATATTTTCTCCCTTTATCACCTGGGGTTTAAACTATTAATTAAATTTCAGCCCCAGGAGTTTGAGCACAGTAAATCAAATAAGCCAATCAGTAGAATCCTTATTGTTAATTACTTTATATTTGAAGGTAATATCATGATATGCTGTTATGAAACCATAAGAACAACGTTCCTTTATTCCTCTTAATTTTTGTCTCAGGCTGCCAAACAGTAAAAGCTGCAAGCATGCAGAGACTTTTCATTTGTTTTTCTTTTCTGCACCTTTAGAAATACTACATTGTCTCTAGAAACACCCTAGCTTTTATTTTATGCACTATTTTAATGAGTGACAGAGAGCAAACAAAGACCAAATGAGCAGGTTAGAATGCAGGCTGCATAGTCTCAGTACCTTCTCGCTATGGCTATGTTCCTCGTTTAGAGTTGTGCTACTACACGTATCTACCCCAGAGTCTTTTATCTGAGGCTCAGACCATTCCAAGTCCTCTTCCAAAGAGTGGCCACCAAAGCACACCATTTTCTTTTGCCTCTCGGATAAGGTGTTAGAATCCGACATAACTGCCTGCTCACTAGTTTTTCTTTTTCCCCTTTGACTGTCCCCTATAGGTGTGGGATAAAAAAAAAAAAAAAAAGGATAAAAAAAAAAAAAAAAGCAAAAGCAAAAAAAAAAAAAAAAAAAAAAGATACAAAAAAGAAAACATGCAAAGGCATAAATAAAACAAAGAAAACGTGAAATGATAAAGGAAACTAAATGGTAAGGCTCCACATGTCTCACCAAAGACATTGGGGATGCCTCACTGCTATGCCAAGACGTATGGTCCAACCAGTTGTAATCCATGTCTCCTGTGAGAATCAGACAGACAAGATAGTGCAGTAAAGGAAAGGTGAAAGAAAGGACAGACAGTAAAACTGTAAAGACTTCTGGTTATCCTATCTGATTCACCACCTCTGCTAGCAGGACTTGCAAAGTGCTTCCACGAACACGTTAAGGCTCCAACAGCTCATGGAATAGGAAATACAGTGAGGAAGGAGGTGCATCGGTGTGTCTACGTGTGCGTAAGATGATGCACAGTGTCAAGTATCATTGCTCTGGAGTTTTTAACTGTTCCTATAAAATTACTTACGGTAAATTAAATAAGGCAAACTGTATTGCATTCCTAACAGAATTTCATAAAGGAAAGCATCTGAATATGGAATGAGTTTTCAACATAATCTAAAGAAACATTAAGGAATCTATTTCTTTGCTTTTCTAACACAAAATAGTATTTATCCTCATCGCTTCAATACAATGCTTACAACAAGGGTACCCTATATTCAGCTGTACAGCAGATGATGCTTTAAGGAAGGTTAAATGATCTGTTAAATGATAGATCGATAAGAAAAACACATACAGAAAATATTTTTTAGATTAAAAAGCATATTAACCTTGCTTGAATTTCCCAGAAAAATGTCTATTGGTTAAATATCAGGAAGAATTCTAGTTGGTACGGTTACCTCATAACTGGGAATAAATGTGTAGGGTTTTGATGAAATATATGTACAGATTTCAGTAGAATCAGAATTTAACCTATGGCAGACACATGGTAGGAAGAAAGGTTTAAAAAGCAGTTTTAAAGGAAAGGTCTGAATTCATGCTGCTGTCCACAGAACTGGAGAATGACTCGGGTTTTAATAAAACATTCTCTTCTATGTAGGTACTTTCTATTGTCAATTATGTCCACACATTTTGCATTATTACATTTCTTTCTCTTTTTTCCCCCCATCGTTGTTACTGCATGTTACATAAAAAAATAATTTGTTACTACATGCTACATAATATTTTGGTACTATTGTATGCAGGAAAAAATGTTGATTTTTCTGTCGAATTTCATGACCCAAAGAACACTAAACCAAGTCCTGCTCTTTTCAGTACAGATCACAAACAGCATTTTTCTACGTCCATTACTTCAGATACTGCTTTGACATCACTCAACCTATTCCACTGGAACTACATCCATAAGTTGGTGGAATATAATAGGTCTCATCACAGCCCTAAAACTTGTCCAGAAAACTTTACAGAGATGATCTGAAAATACAGCCCCATAAAACTAAGCTACAAAAGCTAATACATGATTTAGAAAAGTAAAATATATTCTTCTCAGAGGGATATTACAGTGAGAAATATGATCTTTTTTCACTTGTTTTCTCCCAATATGTAGACTTGCATACGTTATATGGGAAAAAGAATCAAGGCTTGTTTTTGTTTTTAGAAAGGAAATGTACAGAGCACAAAGGTTTTATTTTCTAAAAGACACTTAGTCCCCTACATTTTATGGCAACATTGTAGAGTATTAAATAACCTCTGATTTTTAAAAATTGATCTGAAGTGAGGCAAACTCACCTAATTACAGTAGTGATGACTTCTCAGCTTTGATTGCACGAACTAAAGGCACGCGAGCCCATACTGGTTTTGTTCCAGCCTTTATTTTCTGTGTTATCAACACAACTGCTGCACCCAAAACCAGTATCTGACTAAAAAAAGTTGCAATTTGGTTCCCTGTAACTCAGTATGTAATTCTAAGTGCAACGCACTGAAATAAAATGGGCTTTGTGAGCAGAACAGTTAAAACTGATTCTACTGATTCTAATTCCTGACTATTTCTGAGAAATGGTGTTTTTTCACTGAAATGAGTACATTTAAATGTAGATACCTAGCATTAGGCATTAAGAATCCACCATTGCAATTTACTGGCCATTTTTTTTAAGGTTTTAAAATTCTCAGAAACAACCTCGACTATCACTTATAATCAATAAGAAGCCACCAGAAAGGAATTCAGGAGTATAATGTTCTCATTGTTCTACAGTGAACACAGCATTTCACCTGTGCTTTACGAAGCCCATCATGGCTTTGCCAGCTCTCCTGATCATGCCTTTTCCCATACAGATTACACAGTTTTGGATGAGCTTGTCAGGAGCAAGGACTCCTACCAAACTAAAGTTTGCGCTTGTGTGTCTACATAGAAGAAAACTTCTTAAAAACAGGAAAATAAGCTATCAAAAAGCTGAAATGTACTGCCCATATACACAGTCCCACAAACGTGCATATACCTAGTCACCAAAAACCTGGTCCAATCTTCATTTGCCACTTCCATGTCTACAATATGTGCATATAGGCAGAAATTAAATTACAGTACAGAAGTGCTGTACCTACATCAATTCACCATGTAGGTGTTCATATGAGTAAATGTTGAGCAGTGCTGGGCTCTAACAGTCTGGCATATGCCCACCCACATTTGAAACATACACACTGACTTCCAGTTAGAGAAATAAATTCTGGATCCTTTTTTTCTTTTCATAGAAGTATCCAAAATAGTAATCTATGTACATTAATGCATACGATCATAGAATCACTAAGGCTGGAAAAGACCTCAAGGATCATCAAGTCCAACCGTCAACCCAACACCACCCAACCCACTAACCCATGTCCCCAAGCACCACATCCACACGTTTCTTGAGCCCCTCCAGGGATGGTGACTCCACCACTGCCCTGGGCAGCCTGTTCCAATGCCTGAGCGCTCTTGCAGTGAAGAAATTTTTTCTAATCTCCAGCCTAAACCTCCCCTGGTGCAACTTGAAGCCATTTCCTCTTATCCCATCACTTGTTACTTTAGAGAAGAGGCCAGCACCCCCCTCACTACAACCTCCTTCTAGGTAGTTGTAGAGATGCGATCCAGTACACAAACTCACACACTGGGCCACCAAGAAAATGGACCAGTACTGCTAAGAAGTCATGGGAAACAGCCGAACATTTTATACAGGGGACCCAGTCCACCACTGCTAGTTGATATCTTATTAATACCCAAGTTTCTCAGATGTGCACACCTTTTCTTATGGGTCCTGCTACTCTAATAAGATCAGGGAAAACTTGGAACTAATTAAGCATGACATGGATTCTATGGATTTATTTCTGGTGTGATCATCTCTAAGATTTTGTCTTAGGAAGGTGTTTCCTCCAAATCACACTTTTGACCCTACTTCTGGCATTTCCATTTTTCCACTTCTTCCTCTTCTCTCTGTAGGAAGCTTTGAGCCTATGCCTAGAAAAGGAAATTCCTTCAGCAGAACACAAAGGAAAACACGCTTTGGAAAGCTTAGATAAGACAGTGTTTCTGCATCATGCCCAGTAGTTAGTAATCAAAAGCAACTTGCTACATTTTTTTTATTATTCTAAATAGTCTAAATTTTCAGTCCCTTCTTACAGGATACGCCTTTTTCCTTTTTTCTTTTCTAAGACCATACATATGTTCATAGGCTGACCTCACACATCTTCCGTGCCTATCTGCCATTACAATGCATCCCTCCACCTTAGGGTTCCAACTGACGGCTCCATTGCAAGTTCTTCACGATCTCAGGCTTGGAACCAGCATCAGCAATACCAGCTTGCCTCTACCTGAATGAGGGACCCATTTGAAGAGGAAACAAGTGCTCTTAGCAATGCAGGGGAGAATAAAACCTATCAATACCATTAAAGCATCCCGTATCTGGCCCTTCTTCAGCAGCTCAATCTTCTGTAGCACAGAAGATCCAACGGTTCTCTATGTGTTGGAGCTGCTGCACAACTGGGAGCCAATCTGCACATGCACAACAAATTCCTTCCCCAGACTTTGGAAACAGTCCAGGCAAATCCAACTGTCCTGCTGCCAGCAGAAAGGAAACAGCAACATTTGACAAGCCAGTTGGAAATGAGCCTTGGAGCACCCTGGAAGAGAGCTCAGTTCCGAACTGGAGCACTGTGAAAATTTGTGAGAAACAGCTGCAATGGTGAAAAAACAGGTTTGGGTCTTGTGTGCTCATGATACTTATTTCCGTTCGATTTTTCTTTTCATCAACATTTTATTTACACTCACTGAAGGAGGCTTAGTTAAACTGAAGGAGTAAGTAACTTCAGGAAAAGTCTATTTAGCATTAGTAGACTTGTGCAGTTCACTCCGTGCTGGCTTACCCTATATTCAGCTTCCCACGGACACACACTCTTTTCACATCCTGAACTTGGGAGTTGGGCAAAATGACTGTCAGAGCGGCTCCAGCACATGCCTGGCATCTGGAAGTCTCAGCGGCATAGAATTTACTACGCGTGCACTGACTCCTAAAGGTGAACCCATTTTTGTTTGGACATTTTGGACAGGCACAGGAGCTCTCTCCTTTTGGGAGGCAGTGTTTAACCAGGTGCATTTGAACATCTTTTAGAAATGGGCATCTGCAGACAGGGAGTCTACACCAAAGTTTTCTTCAAATAATGCATTTAAGGCTAATAGAACAGCTGAAATCATAGAATCATAGAATGGTTTGGGTTGGAAAAGACCTTAAAGATCATAAAGTTCCAACCCCCTTGCCATGGGCAGGGACACCCTCCACTAGCCCAGGCTGCTCAAAGCCTCATCCAGCCTGGCCTTGAACCCCTCCAGGGATGGGGCATCCACAACCTCCCTGGTTTATTATTATATTATTATATTCTTACCAATGCAGATAATAAATATATATATTTATTTACTCAACATGTATACATATGCATAGATCCTTGTAATACTTATTAGCAACAGAAAAAAAAATACAGAAAAACTAACCCCGTATATTGTGTACTTATTTACTTTCAAGCTTTAGTGCTTTGATGTCAACGCTAATTATTACAGAAAATAACCCTACTTTGAATCAGTATATCTTAATTACTAAGTAAACCTCAAATGTACAAAATGAAGACAACAGGAGACCACGAAAAACAGCAAGGGAATGGATTCTTTATGAGATGTGATGTCAAATTCACAAACAAGAACATAAAGCCATGAGAGAGCTGTATTAATTTCATCAAGAGAACAATCAACCACTAGCAAAGCTGAAAGAGTGACTATGTCAGGAAGGAAAGGAAATTTTCTTAAGCTTAATTTTAAAGAAATATAAATATATTAATTCATAATAGCTTTCCATATTTTTTATCTCCAAATTCACAGAGATAATCCTGATGAAAGGAGACACTGCTAACATAGAGATGCATCCTATTATAGGCACATCATTATCCAGAACCCATTTCCATCATCACCCCACCAGCCACCCATATATTATGACTGAGGATCAGCCAGTTCACACCTTTTTCCTTTCTCTCCGCTACTTGCAGTCAGGATTACTGCCATCTTGCTACCAAAAAATATTAAGAAATACTCATCTTGTGATTTTAAGTATGAGTTAACCAATAAACAAATAACATATGTGTGTATCTAATAGAATAATACAGTAATAATAATATATCATGTAAAAAATACTTAACATTTTGAAGTGAAACAATCTTACAAAATGATCAAATATCTAGACTCCAGCTCACCATTGCCTTTTTCTGTTCAGTTATTAGATTTAATTTGGGAGGAAAAAATATCCTCCACTTTTCCCCTTGGACATAGTAGTTGTCCTGTAAGGACAGCTGAAGGGAAGGCACAATTCAAAAAAGGTCCAGTACAGATTTTTGAGCGTGGTATTCCCAGTAATTTACTACAAGCTCTCAGTGGGCCCAGAGAAGGACTCGAAATTCCCTCTAAATGTCTTGAGCTCTGACAAGGAAACACATATTTTAGACTTGAAATAAAAATAACCTTAAAACCAAAATCTTCTGTGTTACGTACTTGAACACCTCGGCATTTGGAACAGCAAACCCCCACTCAGGAGTGAAGATGATTTATTTTCTCGTCTGTGATTCTCAGTTTGCATTATGCAGAATGCTATAGGGAAATTTTAAAATTCTACCTATCAAGAGGAAAATACAGCTCCTGTTGTGTACGTCACCAGTTAAACTATTTGTAATAAGGAAATACAGCATTTCAATACAAATCATAGCAGCTTTTTTCCTTAAAGCTGATCTAACACTTCCCATGTGGAATACTAATCACAGACTTCCCGATTGTCTAAAGAAGTGTAATTTTTAACTAATTCAGCCCGATGGCTTCTCAAAACTGGCTTCTAAACTGCAGCAGACACAATATAGACCCACTTTACTGTTAAAATGGTTTGATTTAAGAAACAAGAGCTTAATCACAGCAGTAAATCCAAAGTGCCATCCATCCCTGGCAGCACACGTGCCGTAAATGGTCCAGAAACGCGCAGGGCATCTGCTGATTCAGCAAGCCGGAGAGAGAGCACAAAACCACTGCGAGAGGGCTTCCATCACCTCCATACTGCAATCAAAGCCTCTGTAAACTAATAATTGGGTCATTAATTACTGAGCTCTCTTGTAGTAGTCACGATGAAGAAAGTAATTCTTCACCTATTGTTTTGAGTTTGGTTCCGTGATATTTTTGTCAAACCACCTTCTCTGAAGGAAATTAATTACCTCCTTCAGGAGGAACGGAAAACCTGAAAATGCAACTCCTGTGGATTCCAGAAGTAGCGGTCATAATGAGCTGTCTAATTTAGTTTCCTACCTTCCATGCACAGGCTTGACAGCACGATACTGTATAATTAAATTAGTTTAGAGCAATGATCTGTTACACCTGGTTTACAGTTGAAAGAACAGATGTGCAAAAATAAAATACCAACGATCATGGTTGTTTTTCAAGAAACCTCAGCACCACCAGCCTTATTTTGTGCCTATATATGTTGATATGTACGTACATGCGTGCAGGGAAATTCATATACGGGTTACATTAAGAGGAAGTTTAGGTTGCAAAATGAAATATTCAAAAGGTAGGAACAATATGAGACTTAGTTTGCCATGGAGCATTAATTTAGTCCCTATACAAATGTATTCATATATAATCTTACATAATATGATGGCAAACAGCCCCCATCCCCCAGGATCCCCATCATCTTCTGTGCACAGAACAAAGGGGACAGATTAAATAAGTAACTAATCAATATCTTTGTTTCTTCAGTTAATGACCCCTTTCATTAGTTACCGAACGTGATCTAAATGCAGATCTAAATACAAGCTTCTCTGTCTCCTGAGAGGATTTCTCTGGTGCTCTCACAGTGTGTTAGTTCTGCAGGAGCCAGGGTTAAATTAAAGGAATTTTTCTTTGTGGCCTGTCTGCATAATGAAATGAAATGGATGCTTCAATTATCCTCTTTTAAAATGAGCTGCTGACATACAGACGTAGAGGAGAAAACTGTGAAATGTTCCAAAAAATTTTCAGTGCCAAACTTGGGAAATAGAGGACTTCATTTTTCTTCAATAATTTCTGGGATCGTAGTTCTGCCTCTTCCTAGCTCTAGTATGCTCATGATTAGTAAATGACAAGAATTTATAAAAATCTACTTACCAAACAAGCACTAAATTTTATTATATGATTAAAACAGAAAAAAATTCATTGTCCCAACATCCATCCAGGACTGCTCATATCTCTGTATGCAAACTGGATGAAAACCTCCTTTGAACAGAAATTGTCTAAGGATGTTCTTGAAAGAGAACCAATATGGGCAGTAAAATGTTGTGGAGATTTAAGGGTAAGATTGTTAAAGTCATCTAGAGAGAGAGAGAGAGAGAGAGAGAGATAGATACTTTCACATTCCAAAATGAATTCTGAATCCTAATGATAAAAAGCAGATTTTTTAATTGTAACTTTTAGTCTTTTCGTGATTTCCAAAGAACACAGAACAATGGAAGAAGGCTCCATGAGAGAAGCTGGTTGATGTTAGCTCTGTAATTATTTCATTTAGCTGAATACATAAATAAGCATGTTGCTCAGGGACCTTTCCACAGTCAACAAGAACTACTCCTATAATTACAGCTTTCATGGTAGCTGAAGCTGTAATAAAAGTTACATAAGGGAATTAATCTCAGTCTCCTCTTTTTATAAGATCACAATTATCCAAAAATATATCTCCTGAGGCTAAATATTTCCAGAATGAATTTAAGCAAAAGGTCAGTCTTTTTCACTGCTTTTAAAGGAAAATTCCCTCACATCTTCTACTTGTTCATCCTTACATTTCTGGGAAGTTGAGGTAAGAGAAGAAAAAAAGTCCCAATGCCTGCAAAAACACCAGGGAATTTCTCCTCACAAATTGGACCAGGTCCTGCATTTAGGAGATTCTCATTGCACAAAGCAGTCCTTTCAGCCAGTGGTCCTTTCAGCCAGTGGTCCTTTCAGCCAGTGGTCAACTTGTGTAGTTCACACCAAAAGAGTTTTCCAGAAGCCAACAAGGAACGTAAATGAGCCTCAACCGCCATCTTCATCTCCAGGTATATTCACAGAACAGAAGTCACACATTTCTGATGTAAACACTGAAACTGTACTGCTCCAAATGAGGTTAATAGCTCATTCTTGTTAAAAATATATCAATGATAACAAAGCAAAATGCTTCAAAAGTGCCTTCAGACAGAACCGTGTAGGACAGCTGTGGTGCAGCTATTTTCAAAATATCCTCTTCTCCCTTGCTTCAGTTGCTCCTTTCCTTAGGTGTGCACCTTCCTTGACAATATAATAATCCACATTAACAGAACTCTTCAAATAAAAGGCTTTTCACATCCACCCTGTGGCTCTCCACAGCAGTTTTATGTTCAGGTAAACTGCTGTAGTACTAACCCGCTACTACCTAAAGACAGCTAGCAGCAAACGCATCCTGTTGTCTTCTCCAGCCTCAATGACTCTATGATTCCACGCTCTCTCCATTGCCTGTCCTCTTCAGGAACTCCTGCACTTCACTCATGAACGATTTATTCATCTCTGTGGAGTATGGAACCGAAAGCCTTTGGCGGAGAAACATAACAAGAATCATGAAAATTACATAAACTTTTTTTTTAAATTAAGAGGATCAGAAACCTACTGAAATTAAGTTCCAGGGGATTCTCATTATTCAGATATTACTGTTAAGGAAGAAAAATGCATTTCCTTTTATGGTAAAGGAGAGGAAAGCAAGACAGAGGCTGCCTCTTGTACTCATCATGCATTCTTGATATCTCTGTCCAAGACCCAGATAACAGTTGTGGGATCCAGCTGGCACAGGTGCCATTCACAATGACCTCAACAGATCCGGCCCACTGACTTGTAAACAACAGAAGGATCATACTCCTGGTTTCAATCTGGCAGTTGACACTCGGAAATGCACCCATTAGCCCCCTAAAAGACTGCTCAGCAATTTTTTCTTAGAACACTCCAAAACGCTCTTGTACTTATGTGTGCTCAGCACAGACAAAATAGCATAGAGCATCTCTGTGTGCTGCAAGAACTGCAGTCCTTGCCTAAGCCAAGGTTTTAGAAAAAAGCAAAGCCTGGAATAAGCTATAAGATAATAAATTTATTTACATTTATAATGTTTTATCACCTGAATCTGTCGGTTTTTTTAAACTCTGTGGTAGTATTTTATTTATTTTACTGTGATCAGGAGTAATCTTAACCTCAGCATTCTTCTGTTGGTCCTTGCTATTATGCAAACCAATTTGGACTATTTCTGTCTATCACAAGAAAATAAAATCAGCTTGAAATCTTGATTAGTAATACTGCAAATACAAATCATGACACTATCAGCATTTATTACGATACACTTCATAATGGACTCTGCTTTGTGATTCCCACTTCTAGAATGGATTTGTTGAAACAAAGAGATACCACAGGTTTTTGTAAACATGGGATCAGCTATTTCCATGGCTATACACTATAAACAACGCAAGCAGTTAACGACTTTTTGGGGTGACATTGCTCTTCCTGCCTGGTTTGTTGGGTTTTTTTAGGTCATCTCTGTCAAATCCGATAAAGAACTGGCAAGTATGATATGCTTTGGGAATAACAACTTTGGTAAACCACATGTCTCAACAAAAACAGTTACAAAATTTAACTGCTTCTCTGCCACAATTCAGCATCTTTTCTTTTCCTTTGTTATTTTCCAATGAGATCTTATGCAAAAAATGGCTTCCACATTTCATATATGACCGTGTTCTTAAGATCAGTCTCATAATTATTTTTGTTTGCTTTTTACAGCATCCCTTGTATAAGCAAAATATAATAAGCAATTTGTTATTTCTTTTAGTAAAGTCAGAAGCAACAAAGGCTGATAATTCAAAAATCCCCTACTCCCTGGCCTTCATATATTTCCAAGTGTAAGAGTGTCCCAATGGGGGAAGGATAAAAATCTTACTGCACTTTTTCTTTAATTCCATGTACTGCACACACAAAGAATTTAGCAGGAGTTTGCATATTCCTAGAGAGAACAGAGGGAGCTCAATAGGATCCTTCACAATGTTTTACTAAAGTGTTCTTTACAACCAAAAAAAATAAAATAAAAAAAATAAAATATTTTCTTTTTATCTCCAAAAACTCTGTCACACGCAATCAACATCATGTAATCAGACACAGAAGCTGAATAAATAGGTGAATGCTTTGGATACAAACTTTTTCAGCTACAACAATTGTCCCAATGTGTCTCAGCCCATGGGCCAGCAGGGTACTGCAGGTGATGCCATAGAGCATGTAGCTTTCCCTGTGGCCCTGAAGCATTGCAGGCAACACCAACCATAGGTGACGAGCTACCAATCCACCAAAGTGACCACTGACCTCATCTTGACAGCTTGGGTACACTGCGGAATGGGAGCTACCTCCTGGATGAGAGGCATAATAAAAGAGTTGACTCTACAAGCTTAATGCACATTTTGCTCCTCTGGAAGCTGTCAATTCTGGTAATAAATAACCTTTCAGAACTGTTGTGTAACTATCAAACTGATGTGGTGGATGTCGAGACTTTCCCTGGCTTAAAGGCACGCGTCAGAACTAGCAGAGACAGCCTGAGCAAGCACTGGTGTGGGTTGCTCTTTCTCAAACCCTGTAGAACAACGGCAGATATTCCACACCGGAGACTTCAGACCCTGTTCCCAGCTCTGGCCTTGGGCAATGTCTCAGTTCCTTAATCTGCTAGAAGAGATACACCATAAAAAGAGGAGATGTAGGAGAGCTTTGAACATAGCAAAGGGGGTATGAAGTCAAAGTACAGGAGACAGTCAAATGGGTATCACAGATTGACAATTTAGAAGATTCTGATTTTGCAAAATCTTACAAGACCCAGAGCAGACCAAAGGAAGAAGACTAGCACACAAAAACTCAAAGAAGCTAGCCTGGGGTTTAGAGAGAAGTGAACTGAATGCAGGAAAAATATTAGATCTATTGCTTTGTCTAAATGCTTTGTGCCTGAACAGAACGTCACTTCAACCCAAAGGTTGGCAAGTGACCCCCAGCTGAAATCTCACAATTATAATGAACATTAACAGAAATGTGAATCTTCAGTTCTTCCCGTAACAGGAATGAGCAAAGAGTTCCAAATACAAGGGATCTGAATGCTAGGCTTTGTTCTGAAAGTGATCCATTGGTTTCAAGTCCATGAAATCAAGATAATAAAGCCTTCTTCCCCCTACAGAGATAAAGGAATGAACGTGAGCTACTCAAACACTACTGTGATGAGTGTTCTGTAAAGGAGCACGAAAAAAATGGCCAGCTACAATAATCCAGGATCTTTCAAGAAGAATTCAAAGAATTAATAGCTGTCTCATTTCACCAGATACCTTCCATTCCCTACGATGAAAAAGGAAGATGCCTGCTGGAAAAGGACCCTGGGGTAATCAAATTAAAGATATCGGTACAAAGCAAATATCTAAGGAAGCTCAGCACAGCTGACTGTGCAATCTGGTTACCAAAGTTTTTTAATCCATACTTGATTCTGAAACCCAACGATGCTGCGTGCAGATTCAGTTCAGGGGAAGAAGGAATCAGAGATGGACTCTGATGCACGAAGATGCAAATATCTTCTCGAAGCTTCGGGTTGAGACTCTTCGGGCTGGTACGCAGGAGCTTATTTGGTCACACTGTGAATTCAGTTTCCAAGAGTAATCTTATTTTGGAATACCAACACTTTTTTTACAAAGCTTCTATTTACAGCTCTTATTTGCTTTCGAGTTAAATCGCGTTCTAGCAGAAATTAGCAAAACAGAAAGAAATGACATCAAAAGTTTGCCTGGTTTATGGTTTCACATAAGATGAATTTAAATTCTATTACTTAGCCTAGGTATTAATAAAATGAAAAAAAAAATGTACTTGCAGCTGTGATATTTGGGAGTGTACATACATAATTTTTTACTCAATTTGAATATTATTTATTTCAACATTAAAAAACCTTCATGATACCTTAGCAGGTACCATGTTCTGTTTAAAAATATCAAAATACTGTTCTCAGTCTGTATTTCACACTGGCCAGAATGTTGCCAGCTGGCACTGCAAATCCCAATGTAAGTGAGAATCTGGTCAGCATTTCCCAAAGTGTATTTATACAGTAGTTTTATCTTTTGGCTTAGGAAAATACTGGCTTTGGTTTATATAAATATAGCCCTTCTAAATGCATACATTATAAGAGTTGATGGGGATTGTTTTGTTCTGTTTTGTTTTCTGCTAACATCACAGAAATGAAGATCATACAGACAGCAGTATCCTCACTAATTAAACTACTGTAAATACACTAAGCATACTCAGGGACACTTTTTTTTTTTTGTAGAACAGAGAGGAAAAATGTGTTTTTTCATATACAAAATTCTCACCTGGAATTTCTAAAATACTAGAAAAATTAGAATACCTCACTTTCATTGGTCAGGAGTAATTATTTTTATAGTCTGAAAAAATTTGCCTTGAGTGACTAATGTCACATGGGTTACACTAAGCCGAAATGTGTAAAGCAGCGTTGTTACAAAAGCCTTATGTTAATATTCCCAAACCTTTGGGCCTTTCTGTAAGCACATAATTTAATGGAACTGTTCCAGAAATTCATCATTACTGCTTACGGTAAAGCAATATACATTTTTCAGCTATTGAATACAGCTTTGTTACTCAGTTTACCAGTGACTATATTTTTATTATTTAGCTTTTCTACACGCAGTTCATGGTAAGTCCCCAGCCTCCTTCTCATTAGGGCTTTCTGAAAATTCTACACTCTATTGTGCAGCCTATTGGGAAAATAATACAATTCATAAAGAAAAATGGTAGCATTATCAGTCTGTTTTGTCATTACTATCAATAGTCAGCATTTAAAAATATTACCATACTGTTTCAATACTTATTCCTGGAAACATGTTTCATATTACTGTATTATTTCATACTACCAGGAGAATGTGGAGTAAGTTATAGGTATAAAGCAGCTCATTAAATTCTTAGATTTGATTATACATTAACATTACACTTACAGAAAAATATATCCATAATCCACATAAATGCCTTCAAAGGAAACTGAAAAATTCTCATCTGATTCCTGAATTCACGACTTGCATATTCTGCCCTTTGCTCTGCCCTGTTCATTAGTCACGACTCAGGATAACGGATACCGGTAACACACGAACATCTCAAATTGGAAAGTGAATTCAGTTTTCATGCTTTTTCAGTGGAAATATTTTTCAATTACAGGCAAAAAGTATTTTTGTGCTAAAACATTTCTGTAAATTATAATATATAGCTTCCCGTAGCCAACACTAGATTCTACATACACTTCCCATGTTGGATTTCCACTCTCAGTTACTGGTATTTTCCAGCCATTTTCTTGGCAGTGTTGGCAATGCCTGAACAGGATGCCGGGTAAAAGCAATGAAGCATCTAATTTCTTAGGAACTGGCAGAAGTGGAAACTCTTATACAGCTCTCCTTTTCAAAGTGAGCACATTAGCAACCAAAATATCAGAAAAAGGCAAGGGTGAGCGGCCAGGACCAAAAGCAAAAGTTATCGACAAACATCACAACTAGAACGGAGATTTCCAGTCCTTAGGAGATGGGAAAAGTTGCTTTATCATATTTGTAAAACATTGGATTTTTCTAGTTATTCTTGAATATACTAATGTTTCTACATGTTTTTTCCTTTTGAAATAATAATAAACTTATTTGTATTGCAATTTCAAAGTTTTTAATGAAGGCCTTAACAGATAATTTTTTTGTATTTGCAGATTCATCAGGACTGCTGTTATATACAAGCCTGTTTTCTTCATCTAATATCAACACAGCAAATTGCACCTGTAGATCTCAGAACACATTAAAGGGAAAAACACAGAATTCACAATATATTTCACATTTGAAATATTAGGTGAGGAAGAACATAGAAGTGGGAATCTCTTTATGTTTATTTAAGAGTATAGCATCTCAAAATCCTGAGGGGAAATAAACTTCAAATTTTGGTTCATAAACTCTCTCAAAACTTTATCATTCAAATGTTAAAAAGAAAGGAGAGAGAAAGAAGTGAATTATGCATTGTACGTACAACTGCTTATCTGTCTGTATCTCTATTTTAGTCACCAAGCTGGAGGTGGGATTAGTTTGATCTGACACACACCAGCAGAAGGATCAATGTTGAGAGTAGAAAATATGCCCCACCCCCACTACCATTAATTTGCTCTTCAAAAATATTTATACCATCCCATCCTATCTGTTGGTCAAACCATCACTGAACTCCAGGAAACAGAACAGAAGCTGAAATTGCAATAAAAGCTTCAAAGTTCCCAAACCAGACCATTTTAATTTTTCCTTTGACAGTGGTCATGCAGTGAGCAGCCGGGAGAGAACTTGGAGGATGCGTACCAGCGATGCTTTTGCCGTTTTCCCAGTCCTACCCATGCCAATGACAGGCGTTAACTCCACGATCACTCGCTTTGCTGCATTGCAATGCTGCAGTCTTACGTGCAGATGGAGGGTGTTAGCCCGGATTTACTGCCCTCCTGTCCTACTACACAGACCTAGATCAGCTTCTGTCCCAGTTCTCTTTGTCGTAAATGCCTCTTGCCAGGTCCACACAGCTCCTTTCCCTTGCTACTCCTATTTTTTTTTCCTCTCTCTCTCTCTCCACTCTCCATTCCAACTGTTTTATCCCCTTTTCATTACTAGGGTGCCAGAAAAACCAAAGGTTGGTTCTGCTGTATGACTCTGCCCCATCAGCCTGGCAGACGCTTCCTATCTCATTATCCCCATTTTTTCATAGCATCAGCCCATGCTGGCATCACAGTTCAGAAACAACTTGCCAAACGTTTTACCACCAAAATACCATGGAAATGAATCCACTGCGAACAAATTGTGAGCAAAGCAACACAAATTTTTGCCCATGCTATCAAGGTTCCAAGTTTTTCAATTCCCGAATGCAATCCTAATTTCATTTCTTTTGTGATTATGAACACTTTGCTTGATCGATTCTTATCCCGTGCAGAATGATTTTTTGAAATTTAGTTAGGGCACAAACAGAAAGTTCCCATTTCTCTGTTTGATAAGAAATAAAAATATTTGTAGAAGAAAAAAAATAAAATTTTCTTAATAGCGTTATATACATCTTACAACACAGCTGTTAAGTCTGTTTTCTTAAGGGCAATGTTTAAGCCAAGACTAGGAGTGTAAAAAAGCCCAGAACAGAGAAGAGACGAAAGATTACACACAGAAATATGTTCAGATAAAAGGTGGTTAATTCCAAAGACTGGAGTTACAAAGGATTATGGGGCTCCTGTAGGGCAGATGTTTGTTTATTGATGTCACAGAACATGAAAAGCAAACAGAGGGGGGACAATGCGTAATTTTTCACTGACTATAGATTTTCCACATCCTAGATATGCTTACTAAAAAAAGCAGCCTTCAAAACTGCTCAACAAACTCCAGTTTGCTGACATCTGGGACAGAAAACTGGGGGATTAATTTAGACTAAACTCTTCCAGCATTACCCTGTCACTTTGAACAGAATACTAAAAATTTAAACTGTACAAGCACATTATCTCAGCTTTATCATACTTAAGAATTTGTTGTACCAAAACACTGTTTTATTATTTTCTTGTCGAAGTGTATGGCTAAATATGAAAAATTATTTTCTTTTTTCTTCTATAATTTATTCAGACTCTGAGCATTTTGTTCCACGAGGAATACGTCTCAAGGAAGCAGAACACGTCAAATGCACAGTTCTCAACTGCATGACAATCGTACATTGTCTTGTGCCATAAATTAAGTGTTATGACACAACCTACTTTAGAAAAAATAACGTCAATGACATGCTTTTTACTGCTTAGCCATACATCCAATGCTATAAAAAGATGGAATCCTTACAACCTTCTGATCAGGGAGATGTTTTAACCCCAGACATCAAAAGCGCACCTGCTGTCCACGGGGATATCGAATTTCCCTGGCCTGAATATTGCTCTTCCACCAACATACTTCTCTCTTGCACTGTTCAAACGACACTTATAGAATCATAGAATCATTAAGGTTGGAAAAGACCTCAAGGATCATCAAGTCCAACCCAACCCCACCCAACCCACTAACCCATGTCCCCAAACACCACATCCACACGTTTCTTGACCCCCTCCAGGGATGGTGACTCCACCACTGCCCTGGGCAGCCTGTTCCAATGCCTGAGCACTCTTGCAGTGAAGAAATTTTTTCTAATATCCAGCCTAAACCTCCCCTGGTGCAACTTGAGGCCATTTCCTCTTGTCCCATCACTTGTTCCTTTAGATGATATTTTTTCAAAATATTCTCATAAAAAGAAACTGTCAAAAGAATCATGATGATAACTCCCCAGGGCCCTCCTATGGGAGTATTTGTATCAACATAACTCCAACTCTTCCTCTTACAAGTAATATCGATGTACTTGACAGGAAGACTAAAAATTTAAATCAAAGATGAGGCACAGCTTTACAAAAACATTGCAGTCTGGGCACAGATGCAATTAACAATTACACTCAGATGATTTTCACCGCAGAGGTACAAATGTTTTATTTAGCCACATCTGCACAGGCATTTGAGAACAGACTTAAGCTGACGTGCCAATTCACTATCACAACTCTTAACAAAGGTTTAGAATGCTATTCATCTGATGTTTTTCCTCTTAAAGGAAATAATTAGAGTTTTCGTAAAGACTACAAATATCTCATTCAAAATTGTGTCTCCTTGAAAAAATGGTTTTGGTTTTCAAGACTTTTTCAGAATAAAAGTTAGGACAAAATAAACAGTGCCATTGAAAGTGTACAAGCAAGCAGAATGCTTTCATCTTTACTTCTTTAAGTTTTGTAGAATTAAAAATATCAAGCACAGCGAACTGCAGATATTACATGGATCCTCCACATAAATGTGCACTTGCCAGCCAGACACTTAAATTTTTGTCTATTTGTTTAACAATCTTTTTTCGCTTATGCTTGTGCCAAATATTAGAATTTTCTGCCAGCTTTGATTTGTTGTTTTACTCGAGAAGACTTCTTAAGAGGAATTCTGAGTCAAATGACCACTTAACACTTTCACAAACTGTATTACTGTCATGGCCAGCTTCTGTTGGCTGCTATCAGAACAAATCTAGGCTGTCAGTCTTTGAAAGAAAGTGGCTGAACACTTGCATTCATTAAAAGAGGTTAACTTGAAGGTGCTTCGAGTAACTGGACTCATTTTTGTAATTAAAACCTAAATCCTCACTCCAACTGATGCATATGAGAAGTTTCCTACTAAATTCAGGGGAGACAAAAATATTCTGAGCAGATAAATTAAACAGAAAACAATCTCAATGTCTAAAAATTTGCATAAACCCTTCAAATTAAAGTATAAATTTATACAAAAATAAAATGTAGGAAACATACTTTCTGACACTAGGATTGGACACTGTAGGGGCTTTATAATCAGCGGTAACACCCCTCTCAACATCTAGACTGAAGGCTGGCTACACTTAAGACTGCAGGAAAACTCCCACTGACTCCAGGGAAGCCTGGATTTTCCTGCTGCAGAGTCACTCAGAGACACTGCTGACCATCAGGGATCTGCAGCTTTCCTATTGTCTTTATCACCTCTCTTCCTTTTTTTTTTTTTTCACCAGAACCATGATCCTGCAGTGAAGAAACAACATGTAAGTGAGCCAAAACACCTCCTTTCATTGCCTCTCCTCCCCAGGAATAACAAGTAGGTCTTTTACAACCTTAATGATTCTATGCCTCTACGACCTGTAAAAATCCTTTTAACAGGTGTGGGGCTTGCTTTCCTTCTGAGGATGTTGGACAACATGAAACACAGTTCTTCATTATTTAACTTTCATATTCCAGTTATTTAATTCATTTCTGGTTTTTTGTAGGTGTTACAGATATCAACAGCAATAACTGAAATAATTATTTTTTTTTTCTGGGAAAGAAAACCCTTTATCAAAGCCCCACAAACCAGAATGAACTGTTCTGCTGCTGCAACGGGGAAAGCACAGTAGTACCATCAGGCACAGTATTCCCCACCCTGCTAATAGGTATCATCTGTAGAGTCAAAGAGCAAGGTCGATATGCTGGTTTAGATTCTGATTTGATAAACTCCACTAGAGTGTCATCTCCTCCCACTGCTATCCGCTCTGTCCTGCAGGAGGGCAGCAGAATTAACAGGCAGGCACAGAGTCCAAGTAAAGTTTCTCAATTTGTAGACAGAACTGAATTTTTCTGCACTGAGGACCAGTGATGTTCCATAGTCAGGATCAGGGAAGCAGAAGAAAGGGACCTGAAGATGAAGGTCAGAGCACATTCCCAGCCAGGTTTGTTGTTCCAGGCTGTGGCTGCCACTGCAGCTTGAAGAGACTGCTCAGCTCATCCTCTTCCTCTCTCCAGCAGCAACCACTGTGCCAAACACTAACCTCCCTTGCAGCAGCAACAGCCAGCTCAGCATGCGAAATAATCAACTGAGCAATTTCACCAACCCTGATTATCCTGGGCTGCTGCCTACTTGGATTAGTCCTGAAACCCATCCAGGACATTATCTACACAGTCAGCTGCAAAGTCCTGCATGCTTCCTTCTCCCACCTCTGCCAAAGATGCACAAACAGCATTGGAAAGGGTAGCATCGTATTTATGCAAATTCTGACCATGTCAGTAAGAGCAGCCACTCTGTCGAGCGTGTCATCAGCCACACACTGATGTGGACATGGCAGCTGAACTGGGGCTGGGAAACGCCCCTCTAGTTCGGAGCACAGAAGGACTAGCACTTAGCTGTGTGTATGTGTTTCAGTGTTAATTTTATCTATTTGCATCTTGTTAATAATTCAAGCCAACCGAGGTAGCAGAATGCCTCCACCTTAGTGACACAGAAAATTCTGGTTTTAGCAAAGCTGAAATACTTGGTGCTACATTTATTGGAAGAGTCTCAATGTGTCACTTCTAGGTGAAAAGCCCTTGCAGAGTACGTGATGTCAAATGCATTGAGTACCCACAGTTTACCCAAACTCCAATTTTTACTTTGGTTCATTGTAAATACATTAGGATAGAGAACACCTTTAAATAACTGCTCCTTCAGCCTGGGGTTGCTCGCTGCATCGCAAAAATACCTACAGCTGCTCATGCTTTCAGGAAGGTGTGTCAGTCCACCAAAGCCTTAGTGTTCACCCCACAACAGCTGGCAAGAGATTTTTTTCCTGTTTCTCACACCACCCCTCCCAGCACAAAGCTGGGGGTGCACAGGAAGCTGGGAGGGGACAGAGCTGGGACAGGTGACCCCAGCTGACCCAAGGGATGCCCCACGCCATACGATGTTGCGCTTAATAACAGAAGTTGTGGGGGAAGAAAAAAAATTCTGAAGGAACACAAATTCTTCTGCAGTCTGGAGGGAAAATACTTCATGTCTGTTCTCAGTCTTTGACAAATGCATTCACTGAGAAATGGATTATGAAATGTAGCTCTTTTATTTTCTTTCTTTGGTACTTGGATTTCAGTTATCATAAACTTCTTTTTTTCCTTTTAAATATTATCTGAATGTGTTCGCTCAAATTATTACAGCTTTTAGATTTGCATGCAGTAAAATATGATATTGAACTTAAACTAGTTACAAATTAAATAATTCTAAGTAAGTTTCTAATTTTCAAGCCTATAATGAATCTTTAATGAATAATTTATTGAGTCTAATTTTAGATCCCATATTTTCTCCTCATGTAACTTTAGCAATGCCTCCCCTCACTGATTTTAAATTCACTAAGCATATTTTTCAATAAAATGAATAGTTAAATCATAGCATATAATATATTCTCTTATCACTGGAGTGATAATAATAGACGTAACTATTATACTCTGATTTCTTGGATCCTCATCGTAGATGGCAGGAAAGTATTTAATCTGAATCCAATTGGTTTTGAAATTTTCTTCTAATAAAACTTATCATTCTCTTTTCTGTAGATCTTTTCCTGTATTAATTTGTATTGAATTTTAATATTTTTCTTTAAATAAAATTAATCCACTGACAGGTTTTCTAGCTGACAACATCTAAATGACTCTACGGAAACCCTAACGTGAATCAGCCAGTTCATACATAGCACACAACAAAGTATGTTCTCAAACAGAAATGTCATTCTCTAATTAAAACCCAACATTATTTTCTCTGCTCATGTCTTCACAGTTGTTAAGTTCAAAACTCCTTATATTTAAAGGTGGAAAAGACATCTAGCTACACTCCAGAGCAGCTAGGAGATCTGTTTAGGGATTAAAGTAAGAATATTTTAACTTTTTAGTTAGATCGAGTCCTCGTAATTATTAATAAAGATGAATCCAAACCTAATAAGAATGTTTTGCCCTTTGCAGCAACCTCAGGAGCCCAGACTACACATAGTTATGGATGGTGTTCCCATGCAGTCTTAGGCAAACTTTATGATTAATACCACCAACATCACCAGGATCATTTAGAATGCATAAAATTAAGGCTCTATATCTTTCAAGAAGAAACATGTTTAAAGCACATGCAATGCTAGCTGGATGTCTGTAATCTAAATCCTCACCTTCAATGACAACAGAAAACATCAATTGAAACGAACCACTAAATGACATCATCGGTTCCCATCCCTCCTTCCCACCAACGCTGGACACCTTTCCAGAAACGCCCTTTGATCAAACCAAGACGTTCTTCAGTCGTACAAGCTATTGAGCTCGATAACAAATCATCAGCATGACACTGAATGGGCCGTGATAAATAGCAGGCCATAGGAGATGCTGGAATGGTAATTATTCATTTTAAATTCTGAGAAGCTATAAAAATGGTTCAGAAAAAAACTGCAGGAATATTACAGAAGTACTAAAGCAGAGCTTTCCTGCCCAATAACGCATTGTCAGTTGACCAAGTCAGACTCCAGACAGCAATATATTCGTTCTGCTGCAGTAGTACCTAAAGCAGCCGTCGAGGATTAGGGTCCTCACCCTGTTTTATGGAAATGCAGCCACTATTCTATGCTTATGTTTTCACCATCAATATTTTGCAAGTACCTGATCTGATGGGGCTGTCTAGTTCAGCAAAATCTGCTTTATTTTTAGAGGGAATATAATAGCCAAAGCATTTGCTGGATTATGCTACATAATACCAAAATTAAATCTCTAATAGGCAGGCCAGATCCCTGGCCTTGAAAAAGACCTACTGTGCACTCCTAAGCCACCAAAGCGGGCTTAGCTAGCCATCTGACCAATTGGCCAGTGGGAGAAAGTTTTGGGATAGCACGGAAATGAAAACACCAGGTACCTGGCATACACGTGTGGAACCAAAATATTTCTGCAACTGTTCGACCGTGGCTGTGTCCACCATGAGTCACGCTGAGATCCCCCCCAGCCTGTCCCCCAAGAACAGTGGAGCTTTACGGAGCCGTTAGATGTGTAATTTCAGTTACAGATGAATTAAACAAACACGGTGAGTCAACATCTACAAACGAGCACAGATCCAAAGCCTGAAATGGAGGGGAAATGCAAATCCATCACTTTAGCTCCTACAATTGAGTTGAATTTCTTTGCATCATTCACTGTCAGACAGTCAATTTCAAAATTATTTACAACCCCTCTTGACAAATATGATTAGAAAAGATTTGCCAACTGTGCTAGCTGCTCTCATACAAGGATGAATCTTTAATAACTTCTACCCTTGCAGGAGCAGAGTTCTGGAAGCTGGAGAAAAAACATCTAGCGAGAAGGATCTAAAGAACAACACTCAGGAAACTGTGTACAGCAGCAAAAAAACCCCAAAAAACAAACAAACAAACAAAAACAAAACAAAAAAAGAAGAACGATGAATATATTAAGATCCTAAAAAGATATTGAAATTTGTTTCACGGAATTCAGCGCCTGAAGTTCTGCTTTGTGAACTTGCTGCTCCCCTTGCAATAACCTGACAAGGACCATGTCATAGTGAACACAAAATCACTCACTAATGCTGCTCAGTGCCTCTGTATTAGAGGCCTGGACTGGAGGAATTTACTCAAAGAACAATATTTTTACAAGTCAAAAGAAATTATGACAATGAGCTGAGAGTAAATTACAGAAAGCACTATCGGAACAATATTGAACAAATTATAGTTCTCTCCAACCAGTGTAAGGAGCAGGTCAGGTGAGGCATGGGTCCATGATGATCTGTTCCATAAGGAAAAAAAAATATCAGCACCTAGCTTTGGCTGAGGAAGGGGCTGTTTGAAAGGGTGTTACACTATTTTCCTTTATCACAGTAAGAATTTAGTGTAGAGCTCTCACTCAAATCTCTTTAATTATTTGGCATAACTGCTAAAAACTTCTTTTTTCAGAACATATTTCAGCTTGTCAGAAAGGATCTTCCGTCAACTGCGCAGGCAGAGAGAAACGTGTTTAACTTCTCTTGAAGTATTACAGGTGAATAAACCTCATTTTTCTCTGCACTTCTTTTTTTCCTTCTTCAGCCTTAGCTTCCTCTTGAGCAAGAGGCATTATTTTCAATATTGTAACAATTCCTAACATAAAGAAAAAAAGAAGCAGGGGCTGGCATCAGCTAAAAGAAATACTTGTTCAAGATTGCTAAGAATACGAGGCTTTGCAAGGGTGTACTTACTGCAGAAACCCTGGACCAGCTGCTCAGTCCAGATCTGCATTAACTACAGTGACATCAAGAGAGTTCAATGTCTAGGTAAACAAAACATTTATTTTGCTCTTCTTAAGAACAGAACAGTTAGGAGAACAGAAAGGCACTAGGCTAAAGGTCTGTTCTGTTTTAAAAAAACAGAGTATTTGAGAAATGCAAAGGAAGCAGGATCAAAGAGAGAACTAAATAAATATTGGATTCATGTACTTGCAGAGCATCACAATAACCGAATTTTAACAAAAGTTGTATCACCTCTGTTCAGCTACATTCTCTAGATGTCAAATCTTTTTGGTGTTAGGATTCAAATAATTGTAATAATTTCCCCCCCATGCAGGGAAAAGCACAAGAAATGCAGTTATAAGATTAAGTGCTCAAAAACTATGAAATGGTACATTTAACACTACCGATGCCAGTCTCATTAGGGGCTCCAGGTTCCCACTGGCTAGCACTAGTCCTCCCCTCTTCATCCTCCCCCAGCTCCACAGCCCCAGCCTGCCCCGGCAGCACTCCCAGGGAGAGTTTCTCCATCATCTCCATCTCCTGTCTCTGCCACAGAATTCTTGTCACAGTTTAGTGGTTTTATTCCACTTTGTATGTCATCTGTTTTTCCTTCCTGGGATCAGCACGACAAGAATACAAAACACAGAGTCTTCCTTTTTCACCCCTGTACTGCCTCGGTCCAGAGCAATTATAGGGAGCATCCCCTAGTGTCTATGAGTACCCAGCAGAAAACCAGTTAATAATTCCCTAGGAAAGGTCTGTATATTTTGTGGTTATATACAGGAGCTCCAATAAGCTCAGCAGAGCCATAGATTTTAGCAACTGAATACTAACGATTCTCCCCTAAGCCTGTGGACGGTGATTTTTGTTCAGCGGCTTAGAACACAGTCAAGCCCGTGCCAGCTTTCGCGGTGTCATGAAACACACACCCCCCAATAAAGGTGAAGCACCACTCCAAATGAGTGTCTCAAATGTTCTAACATGGACAAAATGAGACATTTTCCTCTGGACTCACCCTTCAAAATGGTTGAATTACTTTTTCAGAATTGTTTTTATAAAAAAAAAA
>VZTO01003162.1:0-27004 GCA_013400615.1 Syrrhaptes paradoxus | reverse complement strand
AATAAAAAATAAAAAAGTAAAAAAAAATAAAAATAAAAAAATCAGCCTGCCCCACAAATCCAGCCAGGAAAACGAGCAGCCAGGTCTCACTGAGAAAGAGACTACAGGTAAAACCACCTCCCAGGAGGAAGTCTGAAGAAGTCCTAATGCAAGGCAGTGCTACGACCTCTTTTTTTTTACAAACAGTCCAGCTGACCTGCAGCTGTTATCTATCATTAGCAACACCGTTATATAATCACAGTGTACTTTCACAGTATTTCTTACAGCACATTTTACCGTTGCCAACAAAAAGCCAACTGCAGCTTCACCTAGCCCTGTGAAATGCTCGGTGATGCGCATCTGTGCAGTCACCGAAGGTCACAGCCTTCGCAGGGTGATGGGATGTCACACTCACGCTCCACAAATGTCCATGGCTCGAAGAGGCAGGGCACTGCGTGCCCGGTGCTTGCCAGAGAGAACAAAGCTGTCGACTAAGCGCTCTGTGCTCTCGTTGAACTTCCCAGGCACAGACTTCAGCATTTCTGCAAAAGAAAGCTTTTATCTTCCCCTGTGATGCATCTTGACTAGTCATCTGATCTGCTGTTCAGTGAAAACAAGGAAAGTGTTTATGTTAACGCTAGCAAATCGGCACGGTAATGTTTCACACCCCGTTTTCAGACACCGTGTACAGATAAAAAAAGGAGTGGGGCAACAGAAAACCAGGCTCAGAGGATGCTGAGTGGGTATCATGTCAAGATGCCTTCTTGTATATCTATTTTTACTGTTTTTTTCCTTTCTTACAGAGAACTATTAGTGAAAAAGGCAACAGCATCGAGCACATGATGCATTTTTTCTCTTACAATATTTTGCCATCACCATATATCTTTGTGAACTTCACCTACAGCAGTAACACAAAGCATTTCCCTTTCTAGAGATGTTTTTTCTCATCTTACAAAGGTGCCGTCACAGGTTCTTATTTGCTCAAGCTTACTGCTTAGAAAAGTTGTCTTCTTCCAGAAGCCAGGACTGAGAAGCTGCTCATCTCACAGGGCGCTTGTCACCAGCAGCCAGCCTCTGGAGTAGCAAGGACACAGGCACAGGTTCATCAGGTGAATATTCACCCAGGGTCTCAGCAGCCAGCACTCTGCAGCTCCAGCGCTATCGATACTTTAACCACCCCCCTCAAAACCCGCTCTCATCTCTCAAGATGAGCTGCAGTCACACTTCGGCTGTGGTGCTGCTCTATCTTTAGATTTAAATTTTAGGAAAACAGGGATTCCAAGAGGCTACTCCATCACCACTCCAGCCATCACATGCATCACCATTTACAATCAGCATTTTTGCCTGTGTCATTGACAGTGTTGTTTGGAAGTCACACTATGATTTACTCTTCAGGGCAAGTGTGGTCCATTAGATGGCTGAGTGACCCAGCAGCTCATTGTCACTGGGTGTGGTTGACTTGTTCCTCCTTCCAGCACTCCCAGAAGTGTGGCCGTGCTCTTTTGTGACAGCTCTGCTAACAGTGCCAAATACCACACTGATGCTTCAGCTTACTAAGCGTTTGTACCAGTGCAGCAACATAAACTGGCTCACTAAAAGTGAGGTGAATATTGGATTTGGTCCAGATCAGCAAGCTTGAGAGGATGAGGCACGGGGCTTTCATTCAAAACTTCTGTTACAGCTGTAGTTCCAGCAAAGTCCCAGAGTAAAAGGAAACACGATTAAAGAATTGCATTTAATGGTTTGTTCATATTTGCATCTAGAACGCTCAGGTTGTAATTTAGTCAAGGCTTTAATCAATAAAATCGAGTATTGGACTTTTTCTTGTTGGAAAAGGCAGGGCTCTTTCTGGGAGGGATGTTATTGGCTTATGCCAGGTCAAAGTGACGGCAAATTTACAATTTTATACAGTAGATTCCTCTAAATGCTGCAGAAGATCACATCCTTTCCCTTCACCTTCTAAGGAACATACAAGCACCTAAGTAGAAGGTTTGGCAAAAATACAACAAAAAAAATTCTTTACTATTAGAAATCTCTGCAACTTTAAACATTCTAGTTCTGTTATCATCTATGAAAAATATTTTTCTAGGAAAATTCTACCATAGCCAATACTAATATCTTAAAGTAGTAAGATATTTCTCATTCAGTGTTGTAAGGAGGACTTTAAAAGCACTGATTTTTGTATTGCTCAAACATATAAGGAGAAAAGTTTAATATTTCTCTCTCAATATTTCTTATTTTTGCACTTAAAAAAGAGGGAGTTCATAGGAGAAACCTGAAAAAAAGAGAGAAATAGAAAAATAGAATTCTGAATTTCCAGTCTAACTCTTTATACATTAAAACCACATTTAGTTTACATAAGATGTAGAGGTATCTATGGGGAAAAAAATGATTTATTTATAAATGCAAAACACAATCTCTTACACTGCAATATTAAGTGAAATAATAAGAAAAAATTATGTGCCTCCCTCAAATCTGGTTTTTAATATAGCACATCAAGCATTTCAGTATTTTAAATTATCAATTATTCCTCTTATGACCATTCAACCTTTCATACTTTGAATTCTAAGCTACATCCATACTGAAACTCCATGGAATTTCAAAGCCTCTTGTGTTCAAGACAAGTGCTGCAGCTCAGTCCTGAAATCTTGCCTTCTAGGATAACTTGTTCCCGTGAAGTTAGACTTTCAAGAACTCCCTAACCTGAACGAAGCGAATTTTAGAAACAACGACCTCATTCTGATCTAATTTCCCTCAGTGTAACTTTGAAGTCAAATTTGTCGAAGATGTACGAAACTGGCACAAGGAGGATTGACATCAGGTCCCTTATCTCTCCCAGTTTCCAAGTGGGAGCGCTGTGATGGCATCCCACTTTCCTGGCGTCTCTGCTCATGTCAGACATGCCCTGTTCTTGCAGTAGCACTCCGAAAGTGTGCTTTCTGCTCCGCACAGCACGACCTACCGCATATTTTTAACTTGTGAGGAGCATATTGTTTCCAAATAGACTTTATTCTCTCTGTATCTCTTCCAGATTGGTTTCAATACTGCAATAAACAAGCAGGTTCTGCGAACTGGTCTAGATGCAAGAACCTTTTTAGCTTCTGTAACAAAAAAGTGCAGTTAGTCATGTTTGTAAATGGCCGAATCAGCCAAGGCAAGGTTATATATCCACATTTTCAATGCTCTCAGTGACAAAGAACAGCACATTAGACCCTTGTCCTGCATACACACATTTCTATTCACCCAGCCTGTGCTCTGCAGCTTGCAATCAACAACACAGGGACACCGAGGCAAGGTCCCTGGAGCCCATCTATCCACACGCAGATGATAATACAAATGAGCATCCATCTAGCTCTTGTGTTTTAATAAAAGACCAGTGAAAGCAAACACTGACTTTAAGAACAAACACACACGCATTCGCCTTTCCCACCACTGATTCCACCCACATCAGACGTCAGCCGCCATCTGTGCAGACAGATACCTCTCGCAGGGGCCTCGGGAAGGTGACTGGGAGCACGGCATGCTCGCAAGCCTGAACTGCTTACCCCCCCCCGGAAAATCTACTATGTCCTACTTTATATTTAGAGCAAATTAGAGCAGTAGTTAGAGCTGTCAGCTGCCTGGATTTCCCTGAATGAATTGCGATTGCCTCTTGCGGGAACCCTGGAGTTGGAGAGATTTTTAAAGCACTGTAGGACACCCGGATCTCCCAGATGCTTGGGGAAAGAACAGAAGGAACCCCAGCTCCAGTGCAGGTCACCTCTCCATTGCCCATCTTCTGGGGGGGGGGGGCGTTCAGCAGCCCTGGGGACCACTGGCCTTCCTGAGCGTGGCCATGGCAAGTCTCTTCAGATGGGCAGGTGTGACAGTATTGCCACAAGGAATACATGGGCAGTGGTACCGCTTGGTTTTCTAATCCTACCTGGAAAGCCAGGTGAGACGGTTCCACATTCACCTTAGTGCCATTAACACCACCATCATTCTTACTTGAGAAACCAAGTTTCTCAGAGCCTCGCAACTAAACCAAGTCAACTCCGATGGTTTTGAGAAAGAATTGGTGGATTGAACAATCTAGCACACTTAAAAATAAAACACTATGATCTTTATGTTGGATAATTGAGGATCCATTTTACTGCCATTTAAAATGTACAAGTTCATAAAAGCACTGGCGTTTCAAGAAGTGTTTTTCTCTAACATTTTAAGCAATTTTGTTCTTTCAGTATTAGGCAGAAGAGGAATATACCTAATTTTGGTCCAAAACATATGGTCACCTTCTTTTTTTTTTTTTTTTTCCCTCTGCAAAGTACATTTCCTGACACAGACAGGGAACCCTGCCCTGGAGATCCAGCCTTGGACTGCCTCTTTAATTCTCTCCCCTATCATTGGGTGGGGGCAGGGACTGTGTGAGTGTGTGTGTGTGGTTTGGCCCCCAGCCAAGGGCCAACCCACCACACTGCCTGCCACCCTGATCTGCAGGACTGCTAACACGTCAGTTGTTGTTCCCAGTTATCCCTATCAGATCTGTTTGCTTTACTTTGTCTGTTCTTCCTAACTACACGTCACAGGTTTAGTCTCCTTCATCTACCAGTTTCTGTCTCAACCCACTGGTTTCCAACAACCCAGCGACATTTTTTAATTTTTTTAAAAAGCAAGGAAAAAAGTTACCTTAAAGCAGACAGCTACCGAAATGAGATCAGACACCAACACTTAAAGTCACAGGCACTGAATAATAAACTACGCTCTTCCCAGAGCTCTGAACCCAGCAGTTGATTCATGTCTCTGTTGGACTTGCAAAATGAAATGGCTCTCTTCATTTCATATTTATATATATTTCAAAGATATATATGCATCAATCCTTTTCATTTTACAGACAAGCTTAAAAAGGCAAACTTTCCGCCCCTTTAAGAACATATGACTATAACTTTTCCGATAATTCACAATTTTCAGACTAGTTTCGCAAAGCCAATGTTGGGACCTTGTAAAATCTCAGATGTAGTTCAGTGAACAGCTGCTCCTGCAGCTCAGGTCCAGGCTGCTCCTCACAGCTGAGCGGTTTGTTAATATTTATTTGCAGAATCTGGGAAAAGATATGGGCACTCCATAGAGAAAGAGATGGAGAACAAATTATTCTCCTCTTTCGGAGAGCTCATTATTATTGCATTCAAATTCTCACTCTAGCATTGCCACCCCTCATTACTCCAAGGCCAAATGTTTTGTATTTAGCATTATATCTTTGGCCATATTTTTATGGGGCTTAAAAGGAGAGCTGAGAAATCCTCAGGTCTGGGGAGTTTTTGAAGGGCAGAAAGCAAGTAATTTGGGAGGAGGAAAAATGCATTTTTATAGGAGGTGTTTAAAATAACTAATTGCATTTTATCAATTAAAGAAATAATGTATTGCAATACAAGGAAGACTGACAGGGGTTTACGTGTTAGATTCCTTTTGGTGGTATTCATGCAGAAATCGCTTGTAGAGACTTTGCGTGCAGGCAGCTGATACACATGGTAACAGAGGTTCACAAAAATAAAAAGAACGAGGTAGAACTTTGTGGGTCCACCTACATCAGCTGTGGAGGCTGGATGAGGTAGCGATGCCCTCTCTTCATCCTGGCAGATCTCTTCTCTCCTCCCCTATGCCTAGCTGAAACCAAATCTTCCCAAATCCACTTAAAATAATCTTCTGGAGCTTCTGCTCCAGGGGTTAAAGAGTGGGGCAGAAGTGTGGATGGGGCTGAGGATATCATCCAGTGCCATGACCAGGGCTTCTGAGGCTGGCACCAGCTGGCTCTGGCTCCAGGTGCTGGCATTGCTGGCTGCCTGGTCCATGCGCTGTGGTATTCATGCAGAAATCGAGCACGGGCAGAAACAGGGCCCTCCCGCTCAAAAACAGGACCCTCCCGCTCAGGCTGGCATCAGGCACAGTCAGAAGCACTCAGACCTCTTCCCCTGCTCAAACAGTCGCTCTCTTCCTCCAGGAAAACCCAAGGCTGTTGTCCACACTGGCCCCAGCCACAGTCCACCACTGGACCCCTGACCCACAGCTATACTCTGTACGTCACAAAAACTGCTGACAGTGATTCGGTCAAGATGAACAAAACAGAAACCAGCATTTTTTCCTGGAAAATTTTGCAAGCTTTTTTCATTCATTTATCAAGGACATGCTCGATTTAATTTCATTCACCACCTCAGAAATCAGCACAGACATGCCATTATGAGTAGTATCAACTATTGTAATCAATAATAATGTTTTCTTTGACAGCCAAAACACAAAATTATTTAAGTGAAAGCTATACTTTATGTACAATTATCACCATGACAGATAATCTAATATTGCTTGCACAGTGTGTTTTAAATTTATATGTTTTGTATGTTATGTCTACAAAAAATATATTGTTTTTATATTATTCTGTATACTCCGCTGACATTCATTAAGTAAACACTTCGTTACTGTTTCCCCTCTATTGATTGGGTCTATTTTCCTCAACATTGCTACTAAGAACAATATCATGAACACCCTGAAGCTGATAGAAGTTTTTCTACTCATCAGGAAGAATAAGGGGGTCCAGGTTTCATCACAGTTGTTTCACGTAAGTGCATGTAACTGTCTACTTTGACCTGGGTGAAATTTCTTTCCACTCTACGCTATCTTGCTCCTTATTTATCAGACCATGATTGCTGCTGTTGACATACAGAAATTCAGAGTAATTTCACAAACTCTAATTAATTGTTTCAGAACCAATTTCATAGCAATATTCATAGCAAATCCTAGCAAATTTTCTACTCCCAGCCCACAATAGCAGATGACCATTCGCAAGAATTAGTAAAGATGCACAGGAATAATAATAATAATTGAAAATAAATTATAACTATAGTGCTTCCCTTTCCTCCCTGTTCATACCTTGAGCATTGCTATGAACGAGCACAAACGATTCATGAGAATTAATAAAGCTGTATTAGCATAACCATAACAACTGAAAACAAGTTATAACTTCTGTACTTTAGACCAACAACACCTGTGAAGAGTAAGTGAGCTGGTATTATTAATTTGATTCACTTTAAACTGATGGCCCCCAATACTCTCATATTGAAGGCATACATTACCTTTGGATCAGTTGGGAATAATTTCAATGAATCTTAGTTTTTCTTTCTGATAATGGAGTAACTCCATCATGAATCCTAAAAAGCACTGAAACCAAAAAGCACCATAGCCCCACCAAAAAAAAAAAAAAAAAAAAAGAAACCTCCAGTGATGTAAACCACCTCAGTCATTTCAAACTTGTTTAAAATTTGAATGCGTTAACTTTATACACACCGGAGTTTTTGCACATCAGATGCTCTTTAACCTGCAGCAGCCAGCATGAAACTGGCATAAGCTCTGTATAATGTGCTTTCGTTTCAACAGAAACACAGTCACGTGCCCACACTTGATCCAGATTAAATTTGCACTCAGTGTGATCCAGGAGTATGCAAATCTGGTGTTGATGGACATGAAACCGTGGCCTTATGTGACAGCCCAGATTTAGATACTTTGCATATTTAATGAACAGGTTTTTCAAGATGTTTTACCTTTAACATATCCAAAAAGCAGCTGTAATGTTCTTTTCCATGTAGATCATTAAATTTAGATTAAGGAAACAAGAAATCAGAAAAAACTATCTCCCATCACAACAAACTTGAGTCACCTGCCAAGGGCTGTAGACATGTGGTTGCAGTCAATTCTAACAGGTAAAATAAATATACAATGGACCAGCAATTGAACCACATCTATATATTGAAACAATCAAAAAATGAGAAATCTTACCTTTTTCACTAACACTTTCACTTTCAATCTCTACATCATCACAACTCGTGTATTCTGGAGTGGATGCCAATTCTTCTTCCGAGCTACTTAAGGAAACCTGGCGCATTTTACCTCCCTTTTTTGTTTTATGGGGCTTTGGTGGCGGAGGTCTGACAGATTCAGACTGGTCTGAGCTGAGTGAATCATTCCGTAACATGGTCTCCATCTTTTCACGTTTTGTTTTCCGTACGGCTGAATTGGGATCCAAATGGTGTTGTTTCCTTAATGAATCAGAGCGCCTCATGTCTGGTCTTTCCAGAGGTATTGGACTCCTCCTAGGTGTAGGAGGGCTATGATTTGTGGTCCTCTGACGATTGGGACTCGGTCCCTGAGCCTCTCGAGTTCTTTCCATAGAGTACGAACGTTGATTTTCCATGGCAGCTCTGCGCTCAGACACGGATCTTTGTCTTGACGGTCGTTCCATCCTGAGCATAGACATCCGAGAATCTTCCAACTCTGTATTTGCCAAAGAGACATCACTATGTCTCCGTTCATGACGTGCTCGGGACACTTCAGCGTGGATACGCATTTGTTCCTCATAAGGTTGTGGCTTGACTGGATAACGAGCCAAATTAGGATCACTTCGGTATCGTGCCTGGTATTCCTCTTCCCTCCGCTGCCTTTCATATTCTTCCCTGTTCTGTGCATCTTCCTCTTCTACCGGATACTCCTTGGAACGCCTTCGACTCCTTCTGTTGGAATCTCTATAATCACCCAGTTCAGGTTCTTCATATAACTGAGGCCCACGCTGCGACCGCCTATCTGAATAGTCTGATGGTGACCTGGGCATCGCACTGTCTGATGGAGCATACTGTGAATATTCCTCTCTCTCGTCCCTTTGGTCGTATCTTCTGTTCTGTTCTCTTGATATTGATGGGCTTCTTTTCCTAAATAATCATGACAAGAAAGGAGAAAAATAATTTTGTCAGTATTTCTTGTAACAAAAATACATAGTTAATGCTAATTAAATGGTAGAACGATTAGCTGATGGAAAAAAAAAATCCATTCATCGCATTTTTTTGTGAACGTGCTTGCACAAATTCTGTACTAAATTAAAGAAAGCGTGTCATGCTACAAATCTGCTTATGGTGCACACTTTAAATCAAAAACAGCATTGAAGAAAAAATGCTAATAGCACATTACAAAATATAGAATACAAATACTTACACGGCTTTGTACTCATAACTGCTTTACAAGTACCAAAATTTTATCATCCTTTGTAGGAATTTTACAGCAATATAACTTGACCATGTACTTCCATTTCATAGGCTTTTATAATCGGTATAGAAATTAAACCTAGATGGATCATTCAGTTAGTTTCATCTTTTAGCAGCCATTATTGCTTAGAACCATACATTTCAGTTCCCACAGAAGTGTGATGTGTGCCAAGGGCAGGAAACAGGACAGACAAAGATCCAGTGGCAGCACTTGTCTAAATCAGATTAACTCAGAAAACAATTTTTTTTTCTGTTGCATAACATGGGAAAGAGCTTCAAAGCCCTCCCTGTCTGACTCGACAAAAAAAATCCTTCCCATCTATACTTTGGGCAATGGCATTAGTCCAAGTATTTGAGCCAGACATGCCAGCCAGGTGCCAGGATGGAGTTTCTGTACCACGCTAAGGACTGGGTCTCTGTCATAGGTGATATCTAGCCAGAGACAACCTCTGAGGCTTCAGAGGAAGATGAAAGGAGTTATCAAGAGATATTGTTTCCTAACACAAATGATTGACTGAGGCATGTGATTTTATTATATCAAATATTTTAATAGAGGATGCATCTGGAATGCATTATGGATGCTATATGTTCTGTTTGTTTGATACAACGTTGTTTGCTACTTGATAGAAGAGATCTATCAAACAGGGAGTAGTGATTCACATGGAAAAAAGAGACTGGAACTTGTTATCCTGCCTTTATCAGTCCTAACGGGATAACGAGCATTGCAAATGCTACTTCCAGACATGTCCAGATTCATACTTAGTTTCTCACACCAGATGGATCTGAAGGAGTTACCTGCAGGGAACAGGAGCACAGATCCTAGACTTGGATAAAAGAGACTGAGATGGGCTGTCTCTGGGATAAGATAGACCAGCTCAACCTTTAAGTAATGGAAAACATGTATGCACACCTATTTTTGTGTTATCATGCCTTTCCTCTTACCTTTTGCTCTGTCTTTACAATTAAGATCCCTTTGAAAATGTTTTCTGCTGTCAAATGGCCACTAATCCTTGTAGGCAGCATCCAAGAGATCTTGCCTAGTGTCAGGAAGGATGGGAAAAAGGAGAGTGAAGACAGAGATCCCTGATGCTGCTAGAAGGGATGAGGAAAGGAAAGGCTTCAGCTTAGTGAAGGGGAGAAGGAAACACAGCCTTGATGCCCAGAAAAGTAGAAAGGGCTCTACCTGGGTAGTAGGAGAGAAAATGTTTTTCTCACAGCCAGAAAGGAAATGCGGTCTCTGCTCAGCAAGGGAAAACCGCAACTGTCTGAGCAGAGTGGGGATAACTGGTGAACTGGCATCCTGTCCTAGGTACCATACAGGATCACTGAACAGCACTGGAATGATTCGGACCCAGTCTTGCCTTGTAAATATTAAAGTAGTTGAGCCTTAGAATGGCATCTGCAAATGAGGAAACTAATTCAATCCTGCAAAAATGCAAGTCTTCCTGTGAAGCATGACAAGTAATATAAACATCATTGCGACGCGTGTTTCCTTATGGTGGAGCGAAGATGTCCTATCTGTCTTATTGAAGTGTCATGTTAGTACCAGCAAAAATCACAGCCTCTGCAAGTTTAACAAAAACTCTGCAATTCTGCTACTGGGGATGCAAGTTGAATCGTTCTAATGTGACATGAACCAAGTTTCATAAGGCTAAAACCAGACGGGGCCAACAGGAGCAGACAATCAGGACAACAGAACTACCAGAACCCAGAGAGTTTGCAAAGACAGAAGTTTTCACTGAGACAACAGAGACAGATGTGGAAACTTACTTTAAGGAAGATAAATATTTTTCATATAAAAACTTCAGCTGATGAAAAAAAAAAAAAAAAATAAATAAGTTGGTTTTTACAATATCAAATTCCCTACTTAAATAATTTTTTTTTTTTTTCTTCAGCTGATGAAAAAAAAAAAGCCACATCTCAAAGTAAGTTGTTCCAATAGCAAATCACCTACATCGCTGAAAATTTCTGCCATGCCTATAATAAAAATGTGCCTAATATCACCTCCCCAGTTCTGTCCCCTATGTAGGCAAAAACTTTTATCTCCATGAAAATCCAATTGGAATAAATGGCACTCAACAGACCCATGTGGATCTCATTGCCATGGAACGTACACATCGTCTACTGTTAATACACTGTGTATACTCGGTCCCTATTGCAGGAACTCACACAAGATTTTCTAAAAAATCCACTCTTTTTTCTGGCATGAATTATGTTCATGAGAGGAGGATGTGCCAATTTAGCATTATATTTTTATACCTCTTACACAAGCATTTTCTAACCTTGTCTGTTACAGTTACCACAAGCAATCATTGCTTTTCCTCCTTTTTTTTCTAGGACATGAGTACAGGAATACCACCTATGGCTGAGAGAAATGCAGAGATCAGCTGGGTCCTCAATCTATTCCAACCTTTCAGGAAGGAAAAAGCTTTACACAAGTGCCCTGCATGTGGCAGCTACTAGTTCACAGGAACGAATAAGGACCTTCCTGAAAACACAACTTTTTCTTCAGAGAAAGCATCCTGACACATAAAAGTAACTAATTTAATTCCTGGCCTATGCTGATTGGGATTATCAAGCTCCCTTTCCAGTTAATTTCACCCATGCTGAAGGGATCTAACTGCCAGAAGTTGTAATCCTCCCCATCAGAAATAAATTAACTGCACCTGTACACCTGGTCACAGAATGGTTTGGGTTGGAAAGGACCTTAAAGACCATCGAGTTCCAACCCCCTGCCATGGGCAGGGACACTCTCCACTAGCCCAGGTTGCCCAAAGCCTCATCCAGCCTGGCCTTGAACCCCTCCAGGGATGGGCCAGACACCTTGTTGGCAGGAGAGGGTAGGAGGAACAGTACCCATGAAAACTTGGGGCCACTCACTACTACTCAAACTCTGCTGTTATTTTTAGATCAGAAGCTAATTCTCCCTCACCTTCATGAGGTTTTGTCTAATCCATTTCTCACCATTAACTACCTCAAAGATACCTTCACAAAAACCTTTCCTCATGTACCTCCAGCTAGATACACCATGGAAAATGACTGCTCCTGACTTTCCAGGACTTTCCTGGAACATTAAAAGTTAAGAGAACTTTCAATGTGTGTCGACAGCTGTGCTATACACCCTCCAGTTGCCCGACCAACTGAGCACTATGTAACTCTTGGCAGAAGGATTGCCACCTTTCTGAAAGGGTAACCACACCACTGGAAACTCCTCCAGGCCATTTGTGATCACTGCTCCTTTGAAATAAGAAAATAAATTCTCTGCTATGGTTAGAAAACTCTTTATCAGGCACATTCTATAAATATTATTTTTTCAGATACAAAAAACTGAAACTTATTTTCTACTAATTATCTCCATATATTTATTTTTTATTTTAATTTATCAATACATGGCATTTGGTCTTTTAACACACATCTCTTAACCTTACATTGATGGAAACCTTGTTTGCACTGCACTATGTACTATGAAAAAGCAAATAGCTTGACTGTAGCCTGACCTCTTGCTCATAAAATTCAATTATTGAACTGCCCCACACTACAATAGGACGTTAGTACTTAAAATATGGCACAGAAGAATATGAGACAGTTATTCTGCTTTGATGGCTCTGATTTCAGTAATTGAACTGAATAGCTTGAAAGCCTTTGACATTTCATTTTTCTTCTTCATGAAGACAAAACACTATTCTGCATTGATTTAGATTTTTAAAAAATTAACGCAGGCATACTCAAGAAAAGGAAATTTTAAAAGTTAAATTTCCATCACATTTCAGAAGCCACGGATGTTCAGAAACTCTGTAATATGTAAAGTATTTATATCACGGTCAAAACTCAATCTCAGATCTTCCTGGCTACCAATCTTGTTCTCAGACCAACAGAAGCCACATTTGAACTGGAGAAAACTTGCAAGAAAATACCATTCTGAAGATATGTTCAAATATATGGGTACCTGAATTCATCTACATTTACTCGGAAATTTTCATAAATAAGAAGTTTTGCATCAATAAAAAAATAGTAAGGTCTCAATGGGCCTGAGCCATCATCAGCTACTTGAAAACTGAATATTGGTCACCTGCTTGTAAGAACTAATTATAATTTACTAGGTTACTTTAATGTTTTGTTTTCTGTTTCCTACAAATTAGCAAGGAATAAAACTGACTGGAAAATTAAAACTGAAAATACTTCTCCTGCACCTATTGCAATTTTGCTTAACTCTTTCAGTGCATGAAATAATTCAGGAAAGGTGAAAATTCACATTTCCCACTGGAACTCTGGCACAAAAGCCATGCAAGGGACAGGGCTTCCTGTCAGAGACCTCGTCGGATGCACTCAGCAGAGCTTTCTCTCTCCTTTTCTGCATGGCTCCTGTCAGGAAAACAGCATTTGTTGGCTCTGCTGTTCCAAACACCATCATGACACTTTGCAAAAAAGTTCGCAGGCTGCAAGGTGAGCTGAACACTCTCTGGACCTTGCAACCAGAACTCCCTTTGCCATACTGAAGAATTTGAAAAATGTTTACCTGGGTTTTGAAGTGTTTCTAAGAGACTAGCTGGTATTGATTTAACTCCTTTCCTTACTCTCTGCTTAGAGACCTTTTGATTTTGCTGAGTCACATTGTGCGTTTGAAATATTTTTTGCACGCTCCCCAAAGCAACTATGGCTCCAGCTTATTGAAAAAAAATTGCTTTTTCTGACTTACAAGCAGTTCCAGTTTCTACCAAGGTCTCTTTTTGCAGGTCTTCTATGCTGCCTAGTTTTATACTTGGTATGTGACATCCCCAACTCCTCCCTGTCCACCCCCCCCCCCCCCCAAAAAAAAAAGAACATAAGCAAGCCATGCACGATTGGAAGCTAATTCACCTAAACAAACTACTCTGATAAAAAGCGAAGGTATTTATTGCATTTCTTGACCAATATAGTTGTAAACAGGCTGCCCTGAGGTACACCTAACACTCATATCTCAGCAATTCACTAAGCTCATTCTGAGAAGTTATTTAACTTCTTATTCCAGCCATGCCTTAGAAATTTTATTTTATAGCAACCATATTTTGAACCATTAAAATACCTTCTTAAATATTTCCAAACAATAACGAATTACGATTATATTTACTGAAGCACGAGAGTGATACAGGAGATGTTGATCTCTATTAGATTTTAACTGAAAATCTAAATTCACTGACTGCAGGCTGGCATCAACTGAATGAAATCTGTAGCAACCACACATTAACATAATTAAATTCACGCGGATAACAACTTTGCTTTGAACTCGACATTATTGCACCGACATCTAAAAAAAATACAATTACATCATAATCACCTATTTTCTATACAAGCAATTAATAAAAAATTCATCACTGCAGCTTTCAAAGGTTAATGTCAATTTGTGCTGGGAAAAGAGTTATAACATGGAAAAACCAAGGAACTGCTGAACAAAACTAGGGATTTTAAATACGCATCAAAAAGTTCACAGATGGGGAAAATGGGACTAGCAGTAGGAATGGCTTTGTCCTCCTTTCGACTGAGTTTTCACCAGCCCTTATATCATAGAATTTGATTGTAAAGAATTGCAAGGAGAGAGATAAAATAATTATATTTTAATCTTACTGTTCATTCAGCTACATTGATAAATGCTTAGCTTTTACAAACAGGTTAAACACAGATTTTTTTTTATTTATTTCTACTTTTAGGCATTTTCAAAATTAGTATTTGGCTAATTATTTCCACTTAATATATAAACAAGAAATATCTCGCCTACTTTTCCAGGAAAATCTTTCATTAAAAAGCTAATCAGAAAAAAAAAAAAGTTAAATGGATTAAATTGCTTTGGAGAATAATTGGTCAGAATGTGCATTCTCCTTATCTGTCTCAGGATCGACACCACAGAAATCATTTGCAAAAGGATGGAATCAATTAACAGCTGCCATACAGCAAGATTCAAATGAGTTTAAAACCCAGGGTGTTAAAAGGATAGTAGGTCACAAAACCATTAAAACATAAGAATAAGTTAACGTAATACTGAACTGGTACTAAAAAGGACTTAAAATAATGTAAAATATAAGAAAAAATCCAAAAATATAAGAAAATCCAAAATAGTATATCCAGAAGTCTGGATATACTATTTTTATGAAAAGAAATCCAACTTTTCAATAAATATTTTTGTCACAGAAAATAAAGTACAATTTAAAATATTAATTTAAAGAAAGGTGCAAGACTTTGTTAAAGATCCCATTCTCATATATCTGAAGCACAATAAAGTTTTTCAGTATTTCCATTGAGCTCTTTTTTTTTTTTTTTTTTAAAGTAAAACACATCTTCCTAATCATCCCCCAAAGGAACCAAAAATGCTGAGCGTCACACACTGTTTTCAGAAAACACATTCAGCATCTTTCTTCCTTGCTTTACCTTTTGATGAGCCACTGCACATCTGGGAAGTGGGAAGCCTCAGGTTCATGAGAATACATCAATTTCTGTGCTGGCTAGGTCGTTCATTTAATCCTCTAGGTTCAGTGAAATCATAGGAACAGTCTCTTAATTTTGAGACACCATTTTTTAAGATATATTTTACAATCCTTTCCCTTCCCCCAAAATGCAATTACAAAATATAAGGCATCTAGGAAAAAAAAAAAATAAATAAAACAGTCTAGTATATGAAACAACAGCAGTTCAAGTTGGAGAGCCGACCCAACGGGAAGCTATTGAGAGCACGAGAGGAGTGTCGCTGTTTAATGCCGTTACCATGTGCTGTATATAGCTGGAGGTCAAGTAAGAATTTACCCTATAAGGAGGATTACAGTACTTAGCTGATTAGTGCCTTGCTACAGTACTACTGCCTACCAACGTACACACTGCTCAAGGCATTTAATTGAAACTATTTTTTAAATTGCCCCGTACCCGTATTTCAGGTTTTATGTGACTAGGTCCAGCATCTTCTTTGTGTTGTGGGTCTCAAATGAAAATATGTAGTATCTATTCTTTTTGGTTTGTAACAAGTCAAATTTTGACATAATTTTCAACCATTAGGCTAAAATAGCTGTAGCATCTACTTCAGTCTGATGTGCTGAACATACTGTAGAACCAAAAGTACCTTTTTTTTCTTAACTTTAAAAAAAAACAGTAAAAATCAATGGACTAGTTATTTCTATCAACAGTCGTCAGAACTCACTTTCAAAATACGGTGAGAATGTGAAAATAACAGAAAGCAAATGTGTAGAGAGTCTCATTTGCCATAAATAATTATAAATACATTTTTCCCCAATTTCACAATATCTTCTATCTATGCAACCTATCTTACAAACAAATTGTGTTTAGTATAAAGCACCATACCCCAGCCAGATTTGATTGTAATAAAATTAAGCCATAATAAAGTGGTATGACATGGGAAAATTACAGACTTAACAGCAAGCTAGATCCTCTCCACCTCAATAATAGTGAGTTCCTACTCCTAGAAAGGGCATTTTGACACTAAAGTTTTTTCCCCACAGTGATCACAGTGAATTTATTATAATCCACTTAATCTATACATCGTTGCATCTGATTTTGAGTCTAATATTTTTAAAGTGTTTCTGCTTCGTACCACAGGGATCATTCAGCAGGTGCTTTTCCCAGCAGCTGAAAGCATCCTGCTTTTTCAAAGGAAACCTTTAAGTCTGATGAAGATGAGAATTTTTTTCAAAGAAACACTCCATTATTACTGGGGTATTATCACCATTAAATAAAAAAGACAGCGACTTCAATAATGATCAAACAGGAAGAAAAAATCAGCAATATGGACAGTCCTAGGAGAATTGTTTTGCTTAATAACATCTCTGCAGCTCCTTTGGGTTCTTGAACTCCTACAACTGTAATTTTATTAATCAATGAGAGTCAGTGTATGTTTTCTTTTTTTCCTCTCTCTTTCTTGTATAGAATCACAGGATGGTTTGGGTTGGAAAGGACCTTAAAGATGATTGAGTTCCAACCCCCTGCCATGGGCAGGGACACCCTCCACTAGCCCAGGTTGCCCAAAGCCTCATCCAGCCTGGCCTTGAACCCCTCCAGGGATGGGGCATCCACAGCTTCTCTGGGCAAAATCCACCATCATGATATATATGTGATCTCATACAATGAAATTTAGTTTTAAAATATCTCTGTGGTTCTTATTTCAGTCTGGATAGAGGTCAAATGGGTAGTACTGAGATGCTTTGATGCTTCCATAAAAGAGCAAGTAGAAAATAACTGCTGTGAAATGTCCATGAAAATGAGGTAAAGGCCCATTATCAAATCCAGTGAATTAAATTGGTGGTGGGCTGTGTGAAGCAGCTTCTCCAAGAAAAAGCTGGCAGGCTAAATGTATTCATACCAGGAACATCAGCTGGACCACTATGAAAAGAGACAGGTGCATTTAATAATTCTTGGAAATTACCACACTACCTAAAACCTTAAAAATCCTATTCAATATCATTCTCAACATGCTGGCGAGTCAGGATCCAACATGTGTATTTTTAAAGCAGCACCTAACTCCATCCAACATAGAAGCAGACCGCAAGTTTACAGGAAAATAATTTGTATTTCTGTAAACAGCTATAGCATCTATATTATCGATATTATATACTGCTAAGACATGAGTTTATAATGTTTTTTAAGCTAAATGAACTTGCTCCACAGTTGTTAGGTTCTGAGCTCTCGATTCCCAGTCCTTACATGAGCCCAAATGTGTGCCCAAACGTGCGGGATTGAACAGCTACAGCTGCCTGGACAGACCTCCTGCAGTTAGATCCCAGGGCTGAGACAGGAGAAGGGAGATGTCCACCATGCCTGTGCCGCCTGGGCTGTGAGTGCACACTGCCGGCTCATGTCCAGGTTTTCATCCCCTAGTACCCCCCCAAGTCCTTCTCTTCTGGGCTGCTCTCAATCCCTTCATCCCCCAGCCTGTATTGGTACGGGGGGTTGCACTGACCCAGGTGCAGGAGCTTGCCCTTGACCTTGTCGAACCTCCTGAAGTTCACATGGGCCCACTTCTCAAGCTTGTCCACGTCCCTCTGGATGGCATCCCTTCCCTCAGGCATGTCAACTGCACCACTCAGCTTGGTGTCATCCACACACTCCCTGAGGGAGCATTCAGTCCCACTGTCTATGTCACTGATGAAGATACGAAGCAGTACTGGTCACAGTACAGACCTCTGAGGGACACCACCTGTCACTGATCTCCATCTGGACATCGCGCTGTGGACCACTACACTCTGGATCTGATCATCCAACCAATTCCTCATCCACCAAACAGTCCATCCATCAAATCCATAGCTCTCCAATTTAGAGAGAAGGATGTTCTGGGGGACCGTGTCAAAGGCCTTTAGGGAAATCCAGATAGATGACACCCACAGCTCTTCCCTTCTCCACTGATATAACCACGCCATCATAGGAGGCCACTAGGTTGGTCAGGCAAGACTTGCCCTTGCTGAAGCCATCACGGGCTGTCTTGAATCACCTCCCCTGTCCTCCGTGTGCTTTGGCATAGCTTCCAGGAGGATCTGTTCCATGACCTTCCCAAGCACAGAGGTGAGGCTGACAGGTCAGTAGTTCCCAGGGTCCTCCTTTCTACCCTTTTTAGAAACAGGTGCACTGAAAATACTGGCCTCTTCTAGCAGGAAGCAAACCAGTGTTGTATAGTCCTTGCAGAACTGCTAGAAACACAACAGCTATGAAGAAAATCCAACAATATATAGTTGCGTCTCCTCTGAGAAAGCTGTGTGGGAATCAAAGGCACTTTAAAATGACACTACAAAAATAAACCCAGTCATGTAACACAAACAAGCCCTTAGATGTGTTCTGCATTCTACTGGAATGAAGATAGACTTAATTACTCTAGTGCTACTTGAAAAAGAAAATAAGATGCTGGGGTTTTTATACGCCACAAGAGAAATGAATGCTCGTTTTGTAACTCCATGTGTACATAAATATTTAACTAATTCACGCATTACAGATCCTGTCACCAACATAACCTGCTTTATCCAAGAAGGTAGTTTTCAGTAGGATTCTCCAATTCAAGATACAAATGGTGAAATTCTAACTTAAGTTCGGGCTACGTATTAGAAGATTTTGGACCTAACAGTCACTTCTTCCAACTACAGCACTTCTAGAGAAGGTATGAGAACTAATGAGAAGGACAATCAAAACCAAGTAGGACAAATTGGCAAATACCTGAGAAATACTGAGAGGGAATTTTTCAAGCCATACAGGTTCTCAGCACTTTCAATAATACAAGTCTATTATGAAAATTAGAGGATTCTTAGTAACTCAGTCTTAAGCAGAATGTGAGCAATCGGCTAAGAAAACACATAAAGGATCAGGAAAAGAGTAATGAAGGAAAGTGATGATTTAAAACACTTTTCAAAGACACTCTTGAAAGCTTTTAGAGATTAGTGATGACTTCATCATTCTCAGTACTGTGTCAGATTGTTGACATCAGTAGTATTTTTTAAGTTAACCTTTACTTTCGTTGTTGAGCTAAGCAGCAAGGAAGGTTAAATGTATGCTCACTGAAGCACTTGTCAAGCATCAGAGCAACTGGATGTCAGGCTGAGGAGCCAAGCAAACTCTGCAAGACTATAAAAGACATTCAAGATGTTTGAGTTGACGGAGCAGAAAGAGAAGATCAAGTTTCTGTAATTTTATAGGAGAAAAACAATCAAAATGGATAGTTGGACAGATCTGACGTTTACAGTTGGCAAAGAATATTTCATGGCATATAACAATTTTGAAATGCATATCCAGGTAACCTAACAGAAAACATTTACAGGATTAAATGATTCATATATAATAATGAGAGAAGGATAACCATTGTTTGATGTCCTTCCTCCACAGGATGTTTTTTTTCTAAAAATTAGATTAGTGCTGGATATAAGTGAAACTTTGCTGAGAAGGAAAAAGAAAATCAAATTAAATTCCTAATATTTGGCCTTACTGTGGCACAAAGCTCATTTATCCTCATCATTAGGGTGACATTTCCCAAAGCAATGGATTAAATTATTTGGGTTCATATGGATGATACGCTATTAGTAACACAACCTAAAGAACTTTTACCTTTCCACTACCTGGTCGCTTCCCTACAGCTGTAAATCCTGTAGCAAGGCAAGAAGAACCAATGGTACTCTGCTGGAATTTTGAGTTTGATTTATAATACATAGAAACGGGGCAGTGGAGGGGGTGTGGAGTGGGGTGTGCAGGGAATGGGGACAAAGGAAGTGGGGAAGTGGATAATTATAACCGTGCTAGAAAATTGTTGCTGCAGATATAAATATTTAAAATACAGAAAAAAAATCTTGAATTACCATCATCAATACATCATAGGAAAGAAAATGGGTTTCTAAAAGCTAGTTTTGTGAAAAGTGAATGGAAAAATATTACTGTGTTAGAGAGAGATTTCTTCTTTAGCCTCTTTTTGCTTTTTTTTTTTTAGACTAGTTTAGAAATATCTCTGAATGGAGAATTCGGGTGCAGCTACTGATTAACAGTGCAAAGGCTAAAAACTGATGTTAATGACACAGAAGCATTTTCTAGCTATTGGGCATATGAAGAAAAATTCCAGCTTAGCAAAAACGTGAGAAGAAAAGGTATGAGACCAGTTTAACTGAAAGCAAAATCTTTACCTATGACTTCAAAAGGATATTCCATGTTCTAAAAATACAATAGTAAGGCATAAATTTCTTTTGGAGAACAGAGGAGCTTTATGACTTGTTTTTCTCTTTCTCAAACATTTAAACTAAGAGGCAAGTGTTTTATCTGTGCTTCATGCTCTGTTGCTGCTTTACTTTGCTGCTTGGACGTTGCAAGGCTGGCAAAGCCCGGCAATGATGTGATTCATCTTAATTCAACGTAATACGAAATTCTGTTCTCCCTCTTTCTCAACAAGTTGCCTTAGGAGAACACTTACTGTATCAAAAGCCATTTTCATTTCAGGTCAGCCTAACACTTGTAGGATCATGTTGTCTCACCACCTGCAAACAGTACTCTTTTTAGTTCCAAAATTTTGGATTTAAAAGTCTCACTTCTAGAGGAACCTGGACGTGATGCTTCAGTTCCAGATTCTCAGGGAAGATAGATCTATTCATCACATAAAATGAAGTTATTTAAGTTTGTAATAGAAACAGTGAGATGATTGGCATTTTATGCAAATTATGTGCAATCAGAGAGACTAACACAGGAGCCTATAAATACTACAAGAAGACTGGGGACTTGATCAGGACTATTCTGCTATTATCTTAAAAATCCAGGGGAGCTGCAAGCAAACGCAGAGATATGCACTTCAATGAAGTGGACTAAAATGCTTTCATTAATTGTTTTATTTGGAAGTTGTATTCTTAGCCCTAGTTGACACGATGGGCAAAGAAGCTCATGAAGGGATGAAGACTACAGAAAAAAGTTAAATCTCATGAAGTTGTATTCAAAAATATAATCAAATTTTGCTTAATAACAATTTGACAAAAAGATAAAGCTGCAAATCAACATTACAGCTTTACAAACACTGTCTGCAGCAATCAAAGACAAAAAAAATCACTACTAGGAAAGATAGACACAAGAAAATGCAATACAGGACATTTCTAATCTGAGTTTCTGTCAATCCTTTACATCCTCTGTAATAGCAATGCTTGTGGGAAACAAGGAGGGAGTGTTGTGCATTGTCTGTGTGCACTGCACAGGAGCTGAGACTTGCTGGGTGTAAGTACAGCCTAAGTACCCGCGCAGGAACACACTGATGCTCTAGTTTATTTACTTTATTTCTGGGCACACATGCCCAGAAAAATTCCTGCTTTCAAGATGTTTCTTATCATTCCCATTCCCAAATTTTCAAAACATCGTTTTGTTAGTTTATTCATAAAATGTATCTTCTGGCTTCCAACGGTTAGGAATGATTTGTCCCTTATTCTTCCTTCTTAGAATGGATATTGCCACACAGAGTACTCTAGTCCGGAATAGGAAAGCATTTCTTGCCTACAGCATTTGATACCTCCTTGTCTATGAACTCAAAGGAAAAGAGAGGGTTAGCTAAAACATGTAGGTCCTAATCAGCCTTTGACGAGCAACACGGCAATCATTTATTTCTCACCTGTTAAAAAAAAAAACACAATATTTTGTGCTCCAAAAATCTGTGGATGGACAAGGTTATGAAGATCATGAGGGCTTTATAATATATAATCACAAACTTTAATTTTCAGCAAATCTCCTTGATAGAGTTTAACAAGTAGGAGTAAAAGTCTCCATGTTTCATTCTTTAATGGCAAGCTTTAAGGTGCCTGAAAATGTCTCCATGATTATTACCTCATTAAAATAAAAAAGTGCTAGGTGTCCCTGTAAAAACGCTCCTATGAACAGCCCCTGGAAGTGCGAAATCACAAGTGATTTTGATGGGGACATGTGAAAAGAAGTTTTATCATATGATTCAATGACCAAGCTGAAGCACCAGCATAACAACTGAATTTTTTTTAACATATATCACTTCCAAAGATTGAGAAAAAAATCAGTCCTCTGGACTTCTACCTTAAGCTATCTGGCTGTTAAAGGGAGCTTCCACACAGACATCATTTCCTTTCCTGATTCCCCCTGTTGTCAAGCTAACTGCTGTCCAACAAGAATTACAGAATCAGAGTCACAGAATGGTCAGGGTTGGAAAGGACCTTAAAGATCACCGAGTTCCAACCCCCCTGCCCAAATTATGCTAGTTTTTCATGCAGCACAGCAAAACGGAAATGCTCCAAATATTCTAGTACACAGGTTCATTTCTCCTGCTGCCCCAAAACCAACCATAAGTTTGTTCCAGTACCACAACCTGTACACCAGTTTTATTACAAAAAATGTTTTCTGCTTATGCACTTTTTTACTTTCCAGTTCTTTACATGTTCCACAGTTGACTGGCATATTGAAGCCAATAATACAAGATGGCAAAAGAGAAAAAAAAAATCAATATACATTACATAGATATGAATTTCTTTCTTCTAACTCCTCTTCCCAAGTCCCTGCCTATGCCTGTTCTTTGCCATCAAAAGTATCTTGTGACCACGGCAAAACCACAACCTTATCGACACCGGGATCCAGGACCTCTATATTCCTATATCACATTTTAACAAGCATTTAGCTCTCAGGCAAAGTGCCACGATTGCGTCCAACTGCAAATCAGATGTCTTCCATTAGAGAATCTGTTTGCATCAGGCCTTCCAATAAAACATATTTTCAAAGCACTAATCTTCAGAGCCTTTTTCTGAGAGGTCATACTAAGGAAGTAGTACACTACTAATTACTCTAGAATTATTAAAAATCACTTTTACAGTTAAAATGATTTAACATGCTGTGTTCACCACTCTTAAACAACACATGACTCAAACTTCCCAAAAATTTCAAACAAGTGCTTATGCAATGGATGGGCTACTGCACATCCAGAATGTGACCACCTTCAGATTATCCCTCTGTGCCTTCAGCACAAGAAGGAACGGAGACAGAGAAGAAAGAGGGAGGGAGGCAAACATCAGCAGAACTTCAAAGAAAACATTGGGGGAAAAGAAACAGAAAGAGAAGCGAGACAGCATATGCAGCATAACCCCCACTTACTGTAAGTGAGGTTCCCTTCATTAGATTAGGAGAGCTATTCAGGGGTTCTGATATCACCAAATTTACGCCAGCGAGGAGTCGGAGGTTCTCAAAAGTATCCAACATCTGAGTCCATATTTCACGGCTTTTCCCAAACCCATTACTTTAAGACAGATCATCTTCACCAGAAAAGCTATTTTCCTCTTATTACTTATATCTCCGTAGAAATGCTGCTGTTGGGGATTTAAAACCTATTTATAACTTTTCCATAACACCCAGACAAATAGAAGTCCCAACTTCAGAAATCTATGTGAAAAAATATTTTAAATTAATGTTTCTTGAAAAAATAAGCCCTAGCTACAGTATGATTTTTTTTTCAGAATAAATTGTAATATGGCAAAACACTAATAAGTCTGAACATTCTTTCGGAATATTCAGTATAGAAAATTTAACAAAAAAGTGACTAGCTGAAAAAAAAATTGTTATATTCCGACTATTGTTTTAACAACATTTTATCTTTTAAAAAAACACACTTTATTATTCTAAAGACTAAAAACTATTCTAATATCACTAGGAATTTTCTGTAGTGTGACTACAGAACATTATTGCACCATCTTTTCAGAATTTGTCACCCAGTCCTTGAGAGGCGACATTCTTGTGACACGTTTTGCAGTGGGGGTTAATTACACAAAAGTTATGCAGTCAGGATAACTATGGGGAGTCAATAAGTTTCAAAGCCTATTGAAAATGCAAATCATGAAATCAAGTCCACACAGTCATATCCAGAGATTTCAATAAGATTTAACTTCCTATGAAGATTATTGGTAACAATAATGTGGTATCCTCTAAAAAAAATCCAGACATATAAATCTGAGGGGGAAAAAAAAAAAAAAAAAAGAAAAAAAAGACCATAAAAAAGAAGGGATATCTCATTGCTAAATCTCACACTAAGCTAAATTTTCTGATGAAAATCAGAATGTCAATAAAAATGTCTATATGCGGATCACTTGAGCCTTTATTTTATGTAGCTAAGTCCAAGTATTGGTGGGGAGCCTGGTTTTTAAAAGATGTCCAGCCATAACTTCAATTGTAATTCCAGGCATGCCCAACAGACACTGCCAATTTTTAACATTCGGCCAGAGACCTGTCAGAGAGATGATAGCTGGCTGAGGCAGCGGGCAGCCATGCCATGAGTTTAATAAAGTTTCAAATCTTTTAACCAGCAGAGTGTTGACGATGCCGTGAGAGAGTTTCACCGAAAGCCAGCTTGCGGTGCTCAAACAGCACCAAAACCTTCAACAACGTGAATGTTTATGAACCCTCTGCCACTTCCAGAATTCAAGTGTCTTTTCCTAAACCCCAGATTTCTGAAGCAGAAAACAATTTACAAGTATTTGTAAAATCCTTTTGAAATAAATGAAGGGAAGCTTAAAGATGTTAAGCTCTCGTAGTTAAAAAGTGCTGTTGGTTTTCTTGTCAGGATCGAATGGGGACGTTGGGCAGTGCATGACGTGACTGCTTGATCAAAAACCCAAGAGGGAGAGAAGAAAAGATACTCCTCATCTCCTTTGAAATATCGCGCCCACATTTGTCACATTTCCAAATACATTTATATGGAAATTTCTCAATTATCAAAATTCCATATGCCCCTGAAGTATCATCCTCAGGCTTAGAAAGCCTTGGAAATTTTTACTTATGTTTCTTCTCTTGAAAATCATTCTTCAGTGAATTCATTAATTTGAGGTCTCTACACATCATGGCTTTTTAAAACCATAGCATCCCTCACCTCCAAGCCAATGAGGTTGGACAAACTTCTATTATCAGCTTAAAACAGCCAGCATACCAAAATGCAAACAAATTATATTTTTCTAGTATTCAGAAACAAAATTATTTTTAAAATACACAAAATATTATAATTATTTTAATAAATTTTCCAGACCTCTGGCATAGACTATTTAACTCATTTTATCTATCTTTCCACAAAATTCATTATATCATGAAATAATTATATATAACTGCTGTTTCAGTGTCAAAGCGGTTTCATATTCTACTAATATATTTTTTTGAAAAGTTAAAGGGTTTTTTTGCAGTGAAAGGGACAGTTTTATTTATATTCTCTAAAGCTCCATACTTTTCATGCCATTATCAGAACTAGAGAATCCATGCTGGGGCTGCATTGTACTTTCCAGTTGAAAGAACAGCAAAAGGAGACAACTGCACATTTACTCTGATATTCACTAGAAAAAAACCTTCAGTCCCTGCAAAACAAAAACCATACGTGTTCACTCGGAGGGACACAAGGAAAATGAGAATACAAGGTCCTTTCAACAAATAATGACTCGTGCATTCAGTCTTTGTTCATTTTCTCTGATGGCTCGTATGAGATGCTGCAAAATCCTGGGGCACTGAATATACAAAATGTAACTTGCACACTTAGGATCACGAATGCATCAGCTTTTGCAGACTTTTTTTAATAATAGGATGCAGCTAACCAATTCAAAATATGCAAGTGAATCAACGACAAAAGCGATATGCCTCAGCCTATATTTGTGACTGTGCTTTAAAAATGTAATTAACTGGCCAAGGAACAACAGAAGAATCTAAACAGAGCTGGATTCCTCAGAGAATTCAGCACCCTGTGCAAACACAAGGTTTTGAGCAAAATTCTCAGAAAAAAAAAACAGTGAAAATAAAATCATCAGAGGAAAATATACAGCAATACATAAGCATCCTGCTTTTTTATTTCTTTTCCAAGCTGCAGACGCCAAAAAAAGAAGAAATATCTACAGAAATTAAGGTACTGGATCAGTTATTCAGCAGCATTATATTTCAAGAATATTCAGGACGAACACAGATTTTAAAACCTCAAAAGGAGACTGACATCTTTTGAAAGCTATTATCTCCACGCTCCTGTGAATCACCAGATATTATGCAATAGCTCTGGATGTGTTAAAATGCACTTAGTTCTTCCAGCCAGGTCTGTAATAGCAAATATTTAATTTATCTACTTATTGTTTAGCCACTGCAGATCAGGGAGATACATAACAATTTCACAGGAAGAGGCAGATGGACATTTTGTTGGGTTTTTTTTTTATTTTTAAGAATGAAGGGTAACAGAAGAGATTCAAAATTTGTTTTTACAGCTAGCTTTTGCAGTCACCACTCTTGCACGTAATCCCTTTTACTCTGCCATGCATGGAGACCTAATCAGTTTGCCTGCTTGTTGGAAAAATCTTGAAAATTAAAAAAAAAAAAAAAAAAAGGGAAGAATTTCTTACCTTACAGTAATGGGATGAGATGTATTGCCTTGATGCACAGACACCTCAGGCACTCAACATGTCACCTTAAGGCCATCGATATTTGTTGGGGCTGTACCTGACTGCTCCCACCCTACTCCCTCCAAGGCACGAAAAGGG
>VZTO01003161.1:8643-19411 GCA_013400615.1 Syrrhaptes paradoxus | reverse complement strand
AGCAGTTTCTCCACGCTGAGACAGGGGGAAGTAGTGGGAGGTAGCTCTGCTAGGCGAGGGGAGCTAAGCCTCAGTGCTTTCCCTTCTCCCGATGTGCTTGGGCTAGCATCTCCTCCTGCTTGTGCTGCAGCAGTGCTGAGGGCTCTTCTCTCCTCTCTGCAGCGGGGCATGGGAGCTGTCATCTGCCTGGCAGGGAAGGAAGATTCCTGTGGGTGGGCTTTGATAAAACGTATGGCACAACATGCTTTTCTTTGCAGAACTGTGGTAGCAACAGAACACAAAGTTATTAACAGAAGCTTATCTAAAAGTATGGTGTGCCTTTTTCTGGGGCTGTCAAGCTTGGCTTTTGAAGTAATTTTCTTGTTTAGAGACTTAAATGTGCCTGTGCTTGACAGCAGTGTTTGTCCTCGTCATCCTGCTTCCAGAGACTTCTTTTCTTACAATCATCGTGTTTAGTCTGATGAATTCTTTATTGCTTATATCAGTGCTCTGTGTGGAAACTTTTTGGTGTGCCAAGTTTTAAAAAAACCAACCCCACCATCAAAAAAACCAACCACCTTGGCAAGGAAAACAACAATGCAATAAATAGCCAAATCAGATATGATCGAATCTGGCTTAATCCTATCTAACACATAGAACGTCAAGGATTTAGAGTCCAAAGTTATATTTACTTTGTACTTTTATAAGCACAGAACTGTATCAATTAGCAAACTTGACTTTTAATTGTGCTCATTCTAAGAAGATGGTACCGCTCTGTGTCAGGCTGAGCTGGGTTTCAAAGTACAGTTCTGTGTGCTGATAATTGCACCTCTCTAATCTATATTGACCTTCTGAAAGAGATATTTGATTGGAGAAAAACAGCAGCATGTGGGGGGGAAGTTCACAACAAAAATGGGTTTGTTTTAAAGGTGGACCTTGATTTGAGATAGAGCCACGTAACACAGCCTGGTTCTGGTGGTAACCATGGCAAGTGTTGTTTAGTGTTGTGTATTTCCCAGCAGCTGGTAAAGAAGGATTCTTTGCAGGTCAGCAAAGTATTGTGAGAATTCTCTTGGGTTCCTCTCTTGTTGTGTAACTCTAGCCTTGAGAAGCCCATCACCTGATTTGCAGGGGGCTTATTCTGGGGGACTACAGCTAAATGATTCTGGCTAGAATGGTAACAGCGTGTCTCAGGATACAAGATCTGGTTCAAGTGTAAACTTGCATCCATGGGTGAAAGGGGAAGGAAGGTTAAATACGTAGCACTGCCACTTGTTCTGCAGGAATTTCACTGAAGTGAAGGCTAATCTCCATATGCTTAGAGGAAATGGTGTATGGCGAAACTGTGTAACTGCTCTGCTTCAGCTCTGTGTGAGGCATGAAGAAAGCTTTAGAAACAAGCTAAAACTTTCCCGTTATATTAAAAGGCTGGTGTGTCATCCAAAATTGTTGCTGTTAAACATCGAGACAGAATAGTAATCCCAAGGCAGGCTGTGCTCTGGTTTTGCAAATACTGTGGTGCACCTCCCCTTTGCAGTGAGTGGAGACTTGTGCTGAGCACATCCAAGGTGAGGAAGGAGGATGCGAGGTCTAATTAATGATGCTTGTTCTCCCATGTTCCCTGGCCACGTCTGGGTGAGCCTCTGCCCATTATTTAGCCCTTCCTACTAGTGGCTCCTTGTTGAAGAGGGATTTGAATGGATCCGCTGTGCCTGGATCATATTTGCAGTCTGTAATGCCTGGAGTTCACAGCTATTCTCAGATGCAAAGAGCTATTTGATATTAATGTGCTGTGACTTTGTCTTTATGTCCTCAATTCAGTTCTCCTGGCTGCCTGGTTTAGAGTAAGTTAATGTCACAGCTATAGTGGCATTGAGATAACCAGCCATGGTACAGTCTGGCTGGTGACCCTGATCTCCCTCCCACCTGCAGGGTATGGTGGGGGTGTGGTGGTGAGTTGGGGTTGCCCACAGCACAGAGGTCTGTATGAGAGGCACTAGGAAGCAGGATAGATTAGTTGGTGCTACTGATGGCTTCTGATCTCTGCCTTTGCTCTTTTTGGTCTAATTTAGGTACCTCTGTGCCACAGAAAACTGCAGGGTAGACACCAACCCTTAGATAGCCTGGAACAGGTTTGTGAAGTGCCCTTGGTCTTTGGGTTTACTGTGCTCTGCTGAAATGTGAAAGGATGAATTAAAATCCTAAGTGACAGCTGTGGTAGCAGAGGGTCCATTGTGTGGGACATATGGCCCTAAAACAATGATGGTGCTTGTTTGGCCCCGGTCTTGAATGTGCCATTGAGCAAAGAGCGGTCAGGCTCGGCGCTGTTCCCGCTGTATCAAATGTGACCTGTCATCTTTCTGCAGACAGATGCCCTCTGGCTTACACCATGCTGACCTATGTTATTGTATCATTAACTTACTTGTTTCCAGTGGGCACTTAGCTGATATCAGTATGTTCAGAGCAAGGGATATTAGCTGTGAGCTCAGCCTCATTTGAAGAGGGTGAGCAATGTATTCACTGAATCAAAACTGCTGAAAGCTGTTGAGTAAATTCACTGAAGAATTTTCATTAGGGAATGTTGATCGCCGTTTCTCCAGAGGGTTTTAGATGCTGTTTGCTAGATTGAAAGGTGATACTTTTGCAAGGGCCACTGACCAAACAGCATGTGAAGAGAGCTGTTCTGCAGATCTCATTCATCGTGGTGCCCTTAATGAGCGTACTATCTTGGCTGATGTTTTAAAGGATGATTTCATGTTCTAAGATTTAGGGCCTGGCGGCTTTTACTTAAGTCTCAAAGGCTTGGAAGGGGAGAAAAAAGGCTTTTAATTGTTTGTTTCACTTTGCAAATAATAACTTTTAACACTATTGAAACAAAATAGAGTGCAGGTTGGTGTCCACCTCCAATATCCCCTGGGTACCCCTGGAAACTCATGTCATGTAAAACTACATCTGGTCTTGATGTGTTCCTTTAGATACCCAGCCTGTCTGGTGAAAGTTTCCCCACATTGCCTAGCGTGGAAATTTTCCTTATCTACAGGAACTGTTGGGTGACCAGTCTGGAGGCCAGCCTCACCAAAGAGTCTCCCTGGACAAACACGGGTGGTAGTTCCCAAGCAGTGTAGTCCCATTAATGAATGTTGTGTGAGGAGCATATGGTGCTATGTGTTTCCAGGCAAAGACTGCTGGAGGCATGAATTCTCCAAAACAGGTGTTTCTTCTGCTCAACACAACCACCAGTTAGCTGGGGGTTTCTCTTCTTTCTTCTTTTCTGTCCTCACCATGCTGAGAATCTTCTAAGGTGCTCTCTCGTCTTTAAATTTCTCTTCAATGCTCCTTTCCCCACTCACTTTTTTTTTTTGGTTTCTTTTTGAAGCTCTGGCTATTGCTTCCTACTCCAGAGTACTCCTGGTAATTTTTCCAACTTTTTCAAGTGTCTTGCTGTTGAATGTTTACCTCTGTGCTTTGGAAGACTTCTATGTTGTGGAGGAAGAGATGAGGCATAGCGCCAGCTGCCACGTAAAGCAAGCAGAAAGTAGATTTCATTAGGCTTAGGTGATGGTGTGAGCAAGAAGACAGCTCAATCAAAAAGCTGAGATCATAAGTGCCTGTTGCTTTAAATAACTGTAAAGTAGCCTGGAAGTGAGCAATTCTTCTATCTTGGTGCCAGGTAATGTTTGGGGTGGAGAACATGCAGAGCAGGAGAAGGGCAAGGGACAAGCCTACCTAGATGTCAGCTTAGCCAGGTTTAAATTGCTCCTGGAACTATGAGTTTGGTCACCCTCCCCCCTTGCAAAGGGGAAAGCTTATCGCAGGGCAATAAAGGTGTGACGATGACGATTCCTCTGACAGCATCTGGGATAGAGGATGAGTGCCAGGATAGGTGCTACTTGGTCAGATCTGCATTCCTGATTAGACTTGGCCGTGTGCATGTGCAGGAGGGCGATCGTTACTTTTTTTTGTCAATATTGTACCACTGATAAGAGCAGAGCTAGTGTGCTGGCGCCTGGTTTCACAGTACTTCTCTGAGACTGGGTATAGCCCTTGCGTCTGTAGCGTGGTGTGGTGCTGAGACACAATGGCTTTTGTGTGCAGCGCTGGCCTTTCATCTGAGATGAATTACATCATATTCATAATATTGGCTCAGTCTGTGTATGCTGTTAGTTTATTTTCCCTTCTACTGTAACAGATAACAGTAAACTTGTACCAGCCTGTTCAATAACCACCAGAAATCCCCTGTTTCTTACTCCCTCAATACATGAGATAAGCAGTATTCAAAGTGTTACGTCTTACATTTTTTTTAAACCTTTAAGATCATATATCAATAATATTCTTACATGCCTGAAGAGCCAGGTGTGCTAATCTGGTATGAAATTGTTGGAGAGTCAACTGACAGTGTCTTTCATGTCAAAGTACTGCAGATGGCTTGATACTGGGCGTTGGAAGGATGCCAGGGGAATACTATTGGCTCCTTTGACTAAGGCTGAAGGTACAGCTAGTGCTGATCTTCTGTGCTGCAAGCACTGATATCATGTAGATAAAAGCAAAGATCCAGCCTGACCAAGGCCAGGGTTTGTATTTCATCTCCTTAGAAAGTCTTTGGATAGTGATTCTGCTGTGGTTAAGGAGAGCCCATCTTTTCCTTGAGATTTCAAACTCTGAAGTCTGCTTTTTGCTGCTCTTTTTGTATGTGAAGCAATCAAAAGTAATTTCTTTCATTCTGCTTTTTCTGAGCATGTGGCTTAGGTGGTGGTCAGCTGGGGCTTTCTATAGCTGCAAAAAGGGGGTGTGATGGTTATTGCTGTGGTACTTCGAACAGTTCTGGTGTGACTGCATTCTCTGAAGACTTCTTTGCCAGACCATGCAAGCTCTTTAAAAATAAAGTCCTTCATCCTGGAGTAGTTCTCTGGCAGAACTTACTCAGCTGTAACAGAATGCCTGCAGCCTTTAATCAGTTAATAATTGCATCCTTCATTTCTCAGCCTTTCAGAGCATTCAGAGAAGACAGTTCATCAGTTGTTTGCTGAATTGCTGTTTAATTCCTTTGTAAAACAAAAAAAAAAGATAGTCTTTTAAAAAAAATATTTTTATCTGGACTTACTCTGCCACTGCAATATTAAACAATTTGCACTCAGCTAGCCATGGCTGGCCTGTCAGAAAACCCCTTCTGCACAGGGAAAGATAAGGTGTAACTTTCAGACAGAATTACTTTACTCCTTCCTTCCCCTTCAGTGACTTCTGTGAAATTGTTTCTCTTCAAATATTAAAAACCCAGATGAATCCTAAGGAAACTGTAATGTTGGTTGGATATTGGGTTAAAATGGGTTGAAATAGGTTGCTGATAGCATCGAGACCAAGGACGGTGTGTAGGTGTACCCGAGTGAAGTGTTAGGCAAGCTGCAGGGTGAGCTATGCTTAAAGATGATGCAAAACCTTGGACTTTCAGAAAGAGAGGGGGAGGGAAATATGGAATCTAGAATGTTGGAGCTTGTGTGTGGCATGCTTTTTCTTTGTTTGGAAATAACTTGCCTACTTACTATGTTTTATACCTTCTTTTTAAAAATGCCTACAAAACTGTTGCCTTCCTCAAATGTTTTCACCAAAGCATGTGGTTGTAGCCAGGCCTGCTCCCAAAGGGGAAGGGGTCCCATCACACTGCTTTACAGCCTGTTCTAGGTAAACACTAGAGACACGAGAGGTGTCTGAAAAAAATTAAAGGTCTATAGAATTTTCCCCAGGTTATACTGAGGCCTTTAAACTGAAATGAAGGGGTCTGTCATGAATTGAAGCTGAATTTGGTGGGTGTAAAGCAAGTTTAAACAATGCAAAACAGTTCCAGTGTCTGAATGAACTGAGAAATCAATTTTAAGTGAGGTTAGAGGAGCTGACTTGGAGCTGGAGTTCTTGAGTTGACTTTCATGCCATACAAAGCTGTCAAACAGCTGGAAGTTAATTATTCACTGCACAAAGCTTTGCCAGGGCCTCACAACAGTCGGAAAAACATACACTGTGTTTATCGGTGTCACCTCAGAGTATTGCACAGAGAAAATATTAAATATTTCTCTTAGATTGAATTGACATTCTCTGTGGTGTGAGGTGGGGTCTTGAAGTCAGTGGTGGGGAGGGGAAAGTGTGCAGAGATGGTAAGTTGTGTAACTGATTTTTTTGCTTAAGTTTTGCAGGCACATGATGTTTTTTTCTGTTACGTGCAAGTATTTGACCTTAAAATGGGTTGCACCAGAAAACAGTGACAGTTGTAAAGCTGGTGTTGTGGTTAGCAGTCTGAGCCAGCTTGGTTTTCTTGGTTATGAAACTCAAGTGGTGAATAAGAAATGTGGTATTGCAACAAAGATTCCTTAAATTCAAATGCTGAAGAGAGCTTCCTTTAAACTTGTTTTCTGGCAGTTAATTAGCTGGGGAACATAAATAGGGCCTCCATAACTTGAGAGGGTTTTGGTAACTCAGCAGAGTTAAATTAAGGAGGGTACTTGCTTTCCTCCCCTTTCCAGGTTGTGCCTCACTCTTATCAAAAGCAAAATGCCAAAGCTGCATTAAGACGGGGGCAAAGTTGTTTTTTTCCCCTAACATCTTGAAGAAAAGGCAGAGATCTGAAAGTGCAACAGCAAAGTTTGATGTCAAACAGGTTGCAGCCCTGAGGAGGAACAGCATACACAAAACAGCACATTTTTTTTCCTCCTGAGCTGGCTGCTGTACATGGAGTGGTTTTGACTTGTAGGAGCCTGCACTGGAGTGTACAGGGGGTCAGGGTTTTCCCCTGGAAAACACCCTCTTAGAGCAGCACCCTGCTCTCCCCAGGGAAGATTTGCTTACCAAAGCTGTCTCAGAAGGGATGGTTGCTGTGAAAGCAGCGCTGGGTGCAGCTAAGGCAGTGCCCTTGACTTGTTCTGATGTTCTCATGCGGTGAGTGGCTCGACTGCAAGGCTGGAGACGCAAGACACCAGGGACAAGTTTTAATTATGGTTAAGGGAGCATTCAACTTTCATCCCAGGTGAGGAAATCTGCCTGTTACATTTGCACACATATAGCTAGCAGCTGTGCTCTTGGAGGGCTGCTGGAGCCGTCCCATGCTCCCCAAGTCAAGACCAGAAGCAAGCTCAGTGTCACCATTGCAGTCTCTTGTGGGCAGTGCTTTCCTGTAAGTCTGCATGCAGTGGCTGTAGGCGCTGGGCTTTTAAGTCTTACTCTGCTGCATTTATTCCACCTGGAATGCTAGTGTAGCGCCCTTCTCAAGTTTTATTTTCTCTTTCTCTGTTATAGAAAGGCTTTAACAGTAGTGAGTTTTGGGGGCTAGGCAGAAAGCCTTCAGTCATGTAGTGTCTAATTACTGCAAAACCCAGTGCATTCCTTAGTCTCTGAATCTCCTTGACACTTCATGAACTCCAGACACGCTGAAAGAGCGGACAACTTCAGCAGGTCCCCACAAAGGACTGAGAAAGGAATGCTTGTTATTGGATATTAATAATCAATACTTATAGAAAACCAGTTCCCCTTTCATAAAAAAAAAAATCACTAACACCCAGAGAAACCTGTTTGTAGTGTTTCTAAAGGTTGTAATTGCATTTGTAATATGCCTGGGAAGGAGGTAGTTCCCCTAAGCTGATAGGGCTTCTCATTCCTTCACTTGCATGGGGGAGGAAGAAAAAAATTAGGCAAGTCTGAAAGTCCCTTGTCCTGTGAGAATCGGCTTGCAGCTTTGTTCACCCTGAACACACTGTGACAGCTCTTTGAGCTGCTTCTGTGGGGAGAGGGTTGATGATGCTGATGATAGCTGTGCAAGACATGGAGACTGCAGAGACACCAACGCTGTGCTCTAGCATGGATCTGCAAAGCAAACGTTGCCTTGAGGTATACCATGGAGTCCCACCCTGCTCGTCTGGGACCTGGTCACGCAATGGCTCAAAGAGATAAAGTTCTGGTTATCCTGTACCTTGCATATACTTCATCTCAATCAGGCAAGCAGTGCTTTGCTGTACCTTGTTCTGAAGCAGAGGATTTGGTTGGCCCCAAGATCTAATCCTTGCCTCCATGTGCTGCTATTAAGGTATTGATTAGGTTACATTGCAGTCTGCTAAATATTGTGGGGTGACTGTTCTCTAGGACCTACATCTTGCTTGGTTCAGAATAGATTTATCTGTAGCACATGCAAGAGTAGCACTGGGTCCAGTTCCCCTTTCATAAGAATGAGAAAAAGCAGGTGCTTACTGTGTAAATGTTAATGCTCCCAGTTCGATGCACCTCTTGCACATTGCATTTCTCTACTTAATTGCCAAATCTGTAACTTCATGTTTACAGGGAGCAGAGGTGTAATGGCAGAAGTGAAGTCTTTGCAGGGCAGAGTTTAATATAGGTGTTTATACTGGTATAAATAGATGCAACTCCACTCTGCATCTAAGTAAACCTGATACAGGAAGGTAAAACTTTGATCCTAGTCATGCACTCTCCTTGTGTGCCAAATGTGCTCGTGTCCCAGCACCATTTAAGTTCTTGTGCTTCACCTGTGCCAACCCATATCTGCAAAACAGCATCCTTCAGATTTAGACCATTGTGCTGCCTTATGATTTGGGAGGTACCTTCTGCAAAACTTTAAATCTACAGAGGCAGATTGTATTTGTCTAAAGACTTGAAAAACTTCCCTTTCCAATTTCACAGGAGCTGGGAAAGGAGGGAAGCTAGAAAATGTTTAACTAAACAGGTCTTGCTTCTATTTAGCAATGAGCCTATTATTAGTTAAACAGGCAGCAGCTTCAGCTCACCTTCTAATATCCCTTAAAAACTGTTACAGAAGGCTTTACCTGAATCACAAAAGCTGAAACCTAGGTGAGGAACTTGGGTGTCTGAGGTTTTTGCCATGCACAACTTTCCTGTTGTTTTGCTGGGGTCTTGTGGGGGGGAAGCTGACAGTTCAGGGCAGCTGCTGTGCTTGAGACACCTCTGCAGATGTCCCCTCAAACAGCTCGTTACCATTAAGATGCCTGAGCACTGCCAGGAGCCTCTGTCTAGGCTGGTGGTTTCCAGGCCACAGAAACATGTTTCAGTACCTGTCATGATGGGACCCATCTAGAAGCTCAGGAAGCATTGAGTGGGGATGATCCAAGCTTGTTTTATTGTAGAAGCACAGCAGTAGTCCTCAACATGGATTCTGGGATTCTGTGTTAGCTTCAGGCTAATAGGGCATCATTGAATCTCCTCCTGGCAGGTGGAAGGGGCCTTGTTTTCTGCTGGGTAAGGGTGGTGCATCCATGACAGGCCCTGTGTGATGGTGCCAGAGCATTGTTTAGTCCCTGTCCCAAAGGAGCTTCTGAAGTGACTAAACTCCTCTGCTACTGATGGCCAGGAATCAGGTGCAGTTTCTGGATTCCTTTCCCCTGTTGTTGGCACAAAGCTTGTGGTTAACTTCATGTGATGGCAGCGTAGCCCACCTGTAATTGCCTTTAGAAATTAATTGTTGGTCCTAAGAGTGTGCATTACAAAATATTGAAGATGGATAATGAAGTATGTCAGTGGGGATTTGCTCCAAGGTGGGGAGTAGTGCAGGTGCTGATGGAAGTGACCGTTCTTCTGCCATTGTTGCTCCAGTATCAAAGCCACCAGCTGACCACTCGCATGTGTTATTCTAAAGCAGAGCTGAAAATGCGTGAGAAATCCCTGGAGGGGAAAAAAGTGTTAGAAAGACTTAACTGTCATCTGATGACATCTTGGTGAACTGATTAGCCTGAAACTTTAAATGGAAGATTTTTTTTTTTCCTTTAAGGGTAAAACTTGTTCACAACTGATGACTGGGTAGCTGAAGTGGTTTTGCAGGCTGATGACATTTCATTAACAGGAATCTCTACACTGCATCTTGTATTTTGCATAACCACAAGCTATGTTTGACTAGTGAGACATGCAGAAATGAAGAGGAATAAGGCAGAACAAGTTTTTTTTCTTTTTTAATTTTCTTGTTGTCACAGGCTGTTCTTCCACACTTTCTTCCATGCTTATGAAAGTAAGTCTCAACAAGCCTCAACTTCTAACTTGACCCACGCTTAATTTTTGTGCCTAACACCTGACTCCAGCTCCTTTTATAACTGATGTATAAACTCTAGTTCATCATAAATGACAGTAGTTGTGGTCTGGCTGGTTTTTACTTTTTTTTTTTCCCTCCTCTGTGATGTACTTCTCATTACAAGGAGTTTTCTTGAATAAAAGATGAGTTTAGTCACACTGAGGAGAGTTGGTAGACCTAATGCTTAGCTGTGTTGCATCAAAGACATTATGTGAACAAGCTGGAAAACTAAGCCCTTTCTCAAATAAGAGCATTTGTGGTTTAACACCAGTTGTAGTTTTTTTGATAGCTGAAAGTTGGATAAGATTTCTCTTAATAGAGGAAAAAAAAATTGTCTCCCCATTAAAAAGTCTTTAGCTGGGTGGTTAGCTAAAAATAGCACTTTATTCCTTTGCCATGCAATATCTAATATAAATGTAGTGCAGCTCATGTTTTAATGCAGTGAGGCTCCTGACTGGCTAGTCCTTGAATTTACTTCTCTTATGTTTAGTTTAGAGAGGCCAGTGACAATTTACTTGTCTCCTTTTCTCCATTTTTTTTTTCTTCTTAAGAGCCTCTCTGTTATATGGGTGTCCTGGTTTTGGCTGGGACAGAGTTAACTCTCTTCACAGCAGCTAGTGTGAGGCTGTGTTTGGATTTGTGCTGAGCAGAAGCTGATCACACACTGATGTTTATAGTTGCTGCCAGGACAGGCAAGGACTTTCCACCTTCTCTGCTGTGCCA
>VZTO01003160.1:124794-151836 GCA_013400615.1 Syrrhaptes paradoxus | reverse complement strand
GAGAGTGGCTTGAGAGCAGCTGTACCAGTGAACCAGGTCATGCTTGTTCTCTATAATGTTTTTGTTTCTGCAGAGGAAAAGTTTTGAAACTCTCTGTTTTCAGTCTAGAATTGGCAATCATGGCAAAATCGTTTGAGGAGCTAGGAAGGTCATCAGAGTTCAAGGATCAGTATAATTTTACTTGGATGATGACCTTGTCTTGAAGAATGCAAACATTACAGGTAAATTGTAAGATGCATCACTGTGTGGCTGTTCTGGTTTGCTCTTTCTGTTAATCTGTCCTGTTGTACAATACCTCTTCATTGCTAGAAGCCTGTAATTTCACATCCCCCACTCAACACAGTAATGCACTTTAAATTCTGAATATGGATGTATTTACACTGTTGTATTCCTTCACTGCTGTCTTGGAAGTTTTGTTATTTAAGCAAGCTGTATCTTTTGGTTTAGCTCTTTTTTAATATATTTTTTAGGTTGTAACAGTGGTTTTTGGAGGGGGAAGCTGTGAAGTCATTTGATATTACAGAAGCATTTATAGCATGTTCTTAACTGAGGAAACAAAACCAACTTTGTCCTGTCATGCCAAGAAGTGGTGATAACAGGTTGCATGGTTTGGGCAAGAGCAGGTGGGAAACAGAAGAACTCGAGCTGTTTAACGTGGAGGAGATTACATGTGAAGGTGAAGGCTGCTTTTTTGACAGAGTAGGAAGAAGCCTTGCTCACCTGGGAGTAAGCCTCTTGCACAGGCTGGTTGGAATTGTTTGGGTTGTCTGTTTCTGAACTACAAGCCCTTGTGCATGTGTGGGTATTTGGGAGAGCCAAAAGAGAGCTTACTCAGATGAACAACTTGTGGTACCTAATCAGCGTATGGTTTTGGACCTTAATGATAATGTAGGGCCAAATTGTACCAATTTCATTAAAATAACAGAAAGATTTTGACCTGTTGCTTGGGATATTCTCTCTCATGTTTAAGATGTGCTAGAGGGGGAGGTGTACAATTCATCCAGAGAGCAATGTTCAGAGTTGTCAGTGAAACAAAAGCCTGGATTCATATCTTGTGTCTTCAAAGTACTGGAAGAACCAGTGCTTATGGTGAGTCCTCTGCAAGGTTGCTCCTGCTGCTTGGGTAAAGATTGCCACCAGCTGGAGGCTCGCTGCCAGAAATCAGAGCAACTTCTGTCTGCTCACAGCGTCTGGTGTGAGCTGAGTGCGGGATTGAGAATGGTGATACTAAGCTGGTGGCATGCAAGTAAAATAAAATGGCTTTTGATGTTATTATTCTCTCTAAAGCTGTTGGTTCCCTGTTCCCCAGGTTTTATTTTTATTTCAAATTGTTTACAAAGATTGCTCCAGTTTCATAACAGTCTCTTTTTCCGTAACTGAGCACTTTCAAAAGCATGTGTGGGTTGTCTAGATCTCTTGCATTATTTCTTTGTGCTTGCCTGAGAAATTTTGAATTTTATTTCTATAAATGCACGTAATAACTCTGATTGTATTAGGCAAAATTATCTGGGATGGTCAGTGTGATTTTTATGCTCCTAAGATGTGTGCTGAAGTCATTCTCAGTATTGGACTGTAAAAGAATTGGCTGCTTTTAAGGAACCTTATTGTATTTAGCAGAATCTATATAAGATGAATAGTTGATGAATAGAGATTGGTGTATGATTGTAGGACACAGGTGTTGTGGAACAATACTATGAGCTGCTCATTTACCTCGTTTACCTTGGATTAAGAAGGTTTGTTGGGTTTGTGTGGTAATGTTTTGGTAGCAGAGGGGGGCTACAGGAGTGGCCCCTGGGAGAAGCTGCTGGAAGCTTCCCCAGCTCCCAGTCGGACCCACCTCTGGCTGAGGCTGAGTCAACCAGCAACCATGGGTTTGCCTCTGTGAGAACATAGTTAAGATGGGAAAAAAAGACAGCAGCGGAGAGAGGAGTGGGATGTGAGAGAAATGACTATGGACATCAAGGTCAGTGAAGAAAGGAGGGGGAGTAGGTGTGCCAGAGCAGAGGTTCTCCTGCAGCCTGGTGAGATGGCAGGCTGTCTACCTGCAGTCATAGAGGTTGACGGTGGAGCAGAGATCCACCTGCAGCCTGCGGAGGACCCTAATTCTGGAGCAGGTGGCTGTGCCTGAAGGAGGCTGTGACTCTGTGGGAAGCCTGTGCTGGAGCAGGCTGTTCCTGAAGGGCTGCACCCTGTGGAAGGGGCCCATGCTGGAGCAGTCAGTGGAGAACTGCAGCCTGTGGGAAGGACTCATGCTGGAGAAGTTTGTGGAGGACTGGCTCCTGTGGGAGAGACCTCATGCTGGAGCAGGGGAGGAGTGTGAGGAGTCTTCCCTCTGAGGAGGAAGGAGCAGCAGAAGCAGCGTGTGATGAATGGATCACAACCCCTATTCCCTGTCCTCCTGTGCCACTGGGAGGGGAGGAGGTAGAGAAATAGGGAGCAAAGTTTTTTTGAGCTCAGGAAGAAGGGATGGGTGGCGGAAGGTGTCTTTTAAAGATGTAGTTCTATTTCTCATTATCCTACTCTGATTTGATTGGTAACAAATTTATTTATTCCTGAAGTCGAGTCTGGTTTGCCTTTAGCCATAGTTGGTGGGTGATCCCTCCCTGTCCTTGTCTCAGCTAATGAGGTTTTATGTTTTGTTCTTCTGAGTCTCTTCTCCATCCCACCAGGGTGGGGGAGTGAAGGGAGTGGCTGCATGATGCTTTGGTGGCTGGGCCTAAACCATGACAGAAGAGATCTGAGTTTGAAAGAAACTTAAGGGAAACCAGAATAATGGTACATTATTAAGTGTTTTTCACTTTCCTTTGTGTAAAGGAAATATGGAATTAAACTGGTACAACTGTGTATATTCTGAAACTTTTGTGGTGAGATGAAAGTCTTAGCGTACCTTAAAGCAGTCCTTAATGTGCTGCTTTTGTAAGTGGCTTTTCTCTGATAAAATTCTCTGTAATCAAATTGAGCAGTTGGACAGAAACGTTGATCTTATTGTGCAGTCATAGAAACCTTTTAGCAGGCAGAGAATACAAATGTATGCTTTTCAGAAGTCTCATCTGTTCTATAGCCACAGCAGTTACAACCATTAAGATCTTAAAAGTAAGGCAGCTTCTCCAGTAAAAGAGTGTGTTCTTAATTTGATTTCCATGTGTCATGTGGAATTTTTAGTTAGTATAGCTTTTCCCATGAACGTGTCTACCAGAATTTGTCATTTTAATTTACTACTCTGTAGTAGTAACTCAATATATATATATATATTACGCATTATTAAATATATATATTACTGATTATATGGGGATCCAAGTTTCATAATATGATAAAAAAAATCCTTTTTCTGAGCAGAGGTGCTTAAAGGAAATGTTGTTCTGCCTGTGTGCATGGATTGACGCAGAACTGCCCGGGGTTTTGTGGGACATCGGGAAATGAGAGATTGAAACGTAGGTGCTTTGTAACTTAGCTTGTTGTACTGCTCACCGGTTTGTTAGGTTGTTTTGTGCTGGCTGATCCTGCTCAGGCATTAAAAATATTCTAATCATTCTAATTCTGATCTCTTATTTTAATTCGTTAGTTTAGGTATTACTTCTACAGATGTCATTCTTTTAATCCTTCCCTGAAATCTGTATACGAATCAGGCTTGATTAATGTTTTCCCGTTAACTTAAACTTCTATAGCTCTATAAAAGCCTAGAAATAAAATTAAACCCTCCTGAGAATGTCTGTCTTGTGTCAGTATTGAGTGCAATAACCTTAAAATCATGATGAAAAATGTTTCATAGATGTACCAAAGGAAGAAGCAATCTTTTTTGGTGTCAAATTAGATGTAAACCTTGGTGGAACGGAAGCATTGTGATGAGACTTGGAAAAGTGTGTGCCGTTTATTATATCGAAAATGGATTTTTGTTCCGTTTTTTGGTGTGGAGTGTTAGTCTTTTGTTTGTTAGTAGTAGGTCCAAGAGATGCCTCTTATCAACAACGAAAGATGGGAAAGGATGCAGTTCTTTCAGTTGGATTCCAGAATATCCAACAAAAACTTGGAGATAGGTGGGTGCGTGTGCTTGCGCTTACTTTCACTCTCTCAGCACACTAAGCCTCATGGTACTTGTTATTGCACAGAATTCAAAGCTGATGAACAGCCAGGGTTTTGAATAGCAGGGGAGAAAAAGGGGTGGGGTCTTATAATTTCCAAGTTCAAGAAAATTTCTTTGTTGGTTTTCAGTTATATTAGCTGAAATTTTGTTTGCTTTTTTCGTGGTTTAATTTTCAAATTGAAATAACTGCCTTGAAACAAAGATTTTTATTTATTTCAGGTGAGGTTTCAGTAGTTATAACTGTTTCTGTTGACTGCGCTGCCTTAGATCTGCAGTGGAAAGTTTTGCCTTATTTTCCTTTCCCTTTTGGCTGTGTGGCAACAAGTTATCCAATGTTGTCAGCTGTTGTTTGATTACACTTGTATTTTTTTATTTGTTTCTTTTTGTATGTTCTTTTTTTGTTTCATCAGTTGAGCTTTATATTAAAAACAACCTGTCATTTTATTTCTTTATTACTTGTGAACATTAGGCATGGCTTATATTTGTGTTATCTTCACGTAGCCCTTTCTCTTTGGCAACCTTGTAAGTATTCTTACCATACAGGAAATTGTTATGCAAAATGTGGCATGAACACAAACCTGTCAACCTTATATTCGTGGTTGGCAAATATGGGGGAGAGGAAGATAGAACAGTACTAGGAAGGTCATGAGATGTTAGTCTAATTAGCATGGTTTTTGGCAGAGGAAAATTGTATTGTGCTGATCTGAGAACTCTTTGAACTTGTCATTGTTGTGGACAAAGGAGGGGAAAAAAGGAATAAATTAGAGCTTTCAGAATGCCTTTGACAGGTTCTTATCCAAGAGGTGGCTGAACAAGCTGAGGGAGTTGTGGGAAGGGTTTGTTTGTGTAAGAGGCAAAAGCAAAAAAACAGAAAAAAAAAAAAAGCAAAGGTAAGCTCTGCAGCTAGAAGCTGCACTTGAGATGTTCCCTAATGATCAAGTTAGCAGCTGGCAAGTAAGGTACCGACGCTTGTATAGTGACACAAGTAAGGACCAAACTTCTAATGAAAACCAAACCAGCCCGACTGATTGGATGGAACAGGGCTGAGTTGGATTTTAATGAGACGAAGTATAAAGCAGTGTGTGTAGAAAGAAGGAATGTAATCTGCCTGTGTCCTACAGAGCTTTCCGTGGATTCAGAAAGGGTGCTGGGCATCTGTGTGTTGGGTTGGAGGCAAGTCTCTGTGCAGTTGGGCTGTCTGTTGCTGCTAGTCTTTTCCAAGTGCAAAATTTAGTAAGTTTCAAGAAGTGATTCCATGTGTGTATCACTGTCAGGATTATTGGTTTGTAAGGACCTCTTGGAAGAGAAACTAATTGCTCTGGCCTGAAACAGAAGCTATTGGAATTTTGCACATTTTTGCGTGTTTGAAATTGATCATCGAAATCGGAGAAAATATTTTTTTATACTGGAAATTTTAATGTGGAAGTCATGGAGGTTGGATAAAACCACCAAAACCTGGTTTCCTGCCCCAGGCAAGAGTAGTATTTTTCTAGATTAAAATTCACTTTTATAATTGGATAAGCCTTCCAAATGTGTGTTGCTGCCTTCATAGTACTTCTATTGAGTGAAGAAAGAGTGTTTTAAACTAAAATTTCATGCAGCTTTGCAAGTAAGAAAATACAAAGGTACTTGTGACTACTGCCTCTTTATGGATTGATGTGTAGTTATATTTTGATGATCAAGAAGTAATAAATAGGTGTACAAATCCTGCACACCAGCTGGGAAGTGAGAGGACATAACATTAGAATAGTGCAGCCTCTTGTGTGTGTTTGCCATGACCAGAACTGCTGAAGACCAAGCAGGGTAACGGTAAGAACATATGGGTATGCTTTGTTGTAAGTTTTCAGTGAATCCTGTCTTGTTTTTGCAAAGGAATTGTTTCCAGATTACAGGACTAAAAATGACCAAGTTACATGGCTCCTACGAAGAGGAGGAACAGGTTGGCAGATACTGCCCCTAGTTTCAATAAGTTCTGACAGGGCTGAAGATACATTGAGGGGAAGATCTGCAGATGGGATTTATTCCTCCTGTAATCCTCTTGGGAAAGTAGGCAGGCATTTGGTTAGCAGGCGTATATTTAGGCTGTTAAGCAGTTGTATTGGGTGTCTTTGGTGTGTTGTTTTGTTTTGAATATTAAAAAAAAACTGGCCCATACAAATGATGTTTGTTCTTCAGTTGCTGCTTGTGCTTTTGAGAAAAGTTTGTGATGTGAGTCTTAAATCAGTTCTGCTAGGTAAGTCGTAGGGATTTTTAATAAAGGTGGCAATGTATCTGCTGTGACAGAATCATGTAATTCTTGTTATTTCTCTAAAGCATTTGTCAGATGCCTGAAAGCTAGAAATTGTGCCCAGAAACACCAACAGAGATCAGAATTGGAAATTATTTGGCTATTATGATGTTACTTATACAAATCTTGTTCTGCGTTCTTGCAGTAGGTATCTTAAGTATATTCCTGTCTGCTTCTCACAGACTCCATATGCATGCTGAAACTTTAATGTGTCTTTTAGAGATTCCCCATGTTTCCCATCCTTTTTGGAAATAAAGCACCATTGTTGGTCAGCAATGTAAATCCTTAAACTTATTTATTACATAAGTCAATAGTTGCATGGATAAATGTTGAGGTAGGGTTCTTTTGTCTTTTTCATTTATTTTGTTTTGTAGAGTACAGAAGGTTCACCGGAGTGGTGTGAGTGGAACACTTTCTGCAACAGAAGGATATTCGTTTTGATTTTTTTATATATAGAAATATACTTCTACCTGTCTAGGGGTCTCTAGCTCTTGTCTTACCTTAGATAAAGCCTTTGTTTCTTGAGTGACTGTCTTTACTAATTAGCTGAGGCAATGTCCCATGCTAACCTCTGTGTACTGTTCCAAGTCTCCAGCTTGTTCTGCAGAGCACTGTGTGGTGTAATGTAGAGATTACTGTCTTCAAAATGACAAAAATTGTCATTCCCAATGCAGTTTGCAAATGCAAATGTTCCTGTTATTGAAACTGATGCATTTTTCTGCCAGTAAGTAACACAGTGGAAATAATGTGGTGAAAGCTGTCCTTTCTCTGCTTGCATGTCTCTAAATGAAATTAACTTCCCTGCTGAAGCCGAGGTATTGATAGATAGCATTTTAATATGATTAACCGTATCATGTGTGCAGGGCTCTGAAAGGGGCAGAGTTCTTCCTTCATATTCCTGAATTGTGACCAAAGAACAATGAACTCTCTGGCATTACAAAATCAGTGATATCTGACTTCCTTTAACTGCACTGCAAAGTGATGCAAAATATGTAAAAATGACAATGTCAGCTGGTGCAAAAAAGAAAGCAAGAAATGCATGAAAGGCCTCTTACATTCTAGTTGGGCTACCAACCTGGTAGCCTTCTACAACAAATTGACTTGTTGGATAAGGGGAGAGCAGTGAATATTGTTTATCTTGACTTCAGCAGGCTTTTGTCCCTGTCTTCCATTACATCTGATGAAGCGGACTGAAAACTAGCTGAACTGCCAGGCTCAGAGGATTGTGATCAGCAGCATAAAGTCCAACTGGAGGGCAGTCACTAGTGGTGTATCTGAGGGGTTGATACTGAGGCCATCCTCGGAGGTATCCAAAATGTGACTGGATGCAGTCCTGGGCAGCTAGCTGTAGTTGACCCTACTTTGAGCAAAGGGCTTGAGTAGCCAGTGTCTAGAGGTGCCTTCCAAGCTCAAGGATTCTGATTTTGTGATCCAGGGTTGCGCAGCTGCACAGTGTCAATGTTGCCTTTGACCACAGGCAGCTAAACTCTGCCAAAAGTGGGTTTTTTCCTACAGTGTAGGTTTTTTTTCTACTTAATATCTGTTATTTCGTAGACTACTGGATGACTTCTTTTATGGTGCAGAGAAAGGATTAATTGCAGAGTTAATTCTGAACTTCAACATACCTACAGAACAGGTGATGACATTTGCACTCAAAAGAGTTTCACTCCAATGCTATTGGAATGAACTGTTAAAAACTTCAGAAGCATGACATAGGCTAAATATCCTTGCTTTCTCAGCTTATGCGTTGTCCTAGTTTCATTTGTTCTTTTATCGGGGAAGCTGGCCAATGGATACAGCCATAGAGAAAGGATAGATAGAAACTGACAGATAAATATTTTCATTCTAATTAGTGACATAAAAGAATTATAAACCATGCCATAATCATTGTTTTGAACTTCTTAGGTTGAATTTGGTTGAAGCTTTTGTGGTAGATCCAGAACTACGTCAGTGCCTTCAAGAAGATCTCTTACGTCGCTTCCCTGATCTTAACCGTCTGGCAAAGAGATTTCAGAGACAAGCAGCAAACTTACAGGACTGTTATCGAATGTATCAGGCTATAAATCAACTGCCTAATGTCGTACAAGCACTAGAAAAACATGAAGGTAATGCTACCCCTGCCTATTTTCTATGTTTTGTACTACATTGATGCAAAGAATAGTGTGTAGACTTCCAAAGATTACTTTATTCTGGTGTACTTTTGTTTCTGGAATAAATCATACAATCACAGAATGGTTTGGGTTGGAAGGGACCTTAGAGATCCAACCCCCCTGCCATGGGCAGGGACACCTCCCACTAGCCCAGGTTGCTCAAAGCATCACCCAGCCTGGTCTTGAACCCCTCCAGGGATGGGGCATCCACAGCTTCTCTGGGCAGCCTGGGCCACTGCCTCACCACCCTCACAGTGAAAAATTTCTTTAATATCTAATCTAAATCTGCCCTCCTCAAGTTTAAATCCATTACCCCTCATCTACATGCCCTTGTAAGAAGTCCCTCCCCATCTCTCCTGTGGCCCCCTTTCAGCACTGGAAGCTACTCTAAGGTCTCCCCAGAGCCTTCTCTTCTCCAGGCTGCACAACCCCAGCTCTCTCAGCCTGTTCTCATAGGGGAGGTGCTGCAGCCCTCTGATCATCTTCGTGGCCTCCTCTGGACCCACTCCAACAGCTTGACGTCCTTGCGTTGGGGGGCCCAGACTTGGGTGCAGCACTTCAGAGGCAGTCTCAGGAGAGCAGAGCAGAGAGGGAGAATCACCTCCTGTGACTTGTTGGCCGTGATTCTCTTGATGCAGCCCAGGACATGGTTGGCCTTCTGGACTGCAAGTGCATATTGCTGGCTCATATTCAGTTTTTCTTCTACCGACACCCCCAAGTCCTTCTCCTCAGGGCTGCAGCTTAAAGACATTTAAATTTGAAATGAGCTGAAATTCTGATACCAATCGGACACTTAAACATAGCCAAATCTTTACAGGAAAAAGTGTTCCAATTAGTGTGTAGCTGAAGTACTTGAACTGTTGGGTGATGGTCTGGGCATCATAGAACCATAGAATCATAGAATGGTTAGGGGTGGAAAGGACCTCAAAGATAGAGTTCTGACCCCACTGCCGTGGGCAGGGACACCCTCCACTAGACCAGAATCACTGATGTCAACTTGTCTCTGAGAATTCCTGACCAATTGCATGTGTATTATGATCTTAAAAACAAGATAACCATTCATATAGTGTTGTGTTCCTTTTGAAGACACTTTGCACTTTGTGTTGTAAGCGTTATTGGTATAATTTGAATGGGGCTTTTTTTTTAAACTGTAATGTTTCTGTATTTGATAAGAGTAACATGGCGGGGTTTCTTCTGATCTTCATTAGCAGGAAGCTCAATGCTATGACAAGCAAGTCTAGAAAATACAAAGGTTGCTATTTCTTTTCCTTTTCTATGTGTTACCAAGAAAATGCAGAATAAGATTAGTGTCAGCATAACAAGGGGGTGATTCAATACAGCAATAGCCATCCTAGCCTGTCTGAAAGCATATTTTTGTAGAAGCCCATTAATCTGTTTGAAAATCTCTTTGCATAAAGCAAGCACCGAAGCCTTAAAGAGAAATAATTTTTGAAATGGTACAGTTACAAGAATTTCTTTCCTGTATTTGAGTAGACAGTGATATTACCCAGGGTCTTATACTTTTCGGTACTATAGTTTTATGACTTCAAGTAATGAAACTTATTTTCTAAAATATTAACCTTAAATTAATTTTTGGTTGCTGGCTGTGTTATTTCCAAAAGCAGTTAAGATCTAAAACTGGGAAGGAACTGGCAGGTACAACTTTTTCTTTTTTTTTTTTTTTTTTTTTTAAGAGCTGTGCCATGCTTTAGCTGCCTCAGTCATGTCTCTCTGGCTTTTCCAAACAGACTCTGCTTGTTTTTGCCCTGGCATGGAGTTCTGGGATTTCCATTTTAAACTGAGGCATTAGTTCAAAATGCTCGCTTCCTGTTTTTACTTCTTTTTCTATTAGTTGTCATTTGGATCAACAAGAGTTTCTCTGTCATAACGTTCGGGTAGGAAAACAATTAAATTTTTAGAAGTTTTGAGGAGCAAGCTGTGTAAGGCAAACTGCTAAGCTCACCATATGGAAAAATTAATAGGCTGCAAAAGGTTCTTGCTGCTTTACACGTGAATCAGTTGGCCTTAGTAAGGCGTTTGTCAGCAGTACATATCTAAGATAATTTAAAATAGGTGGAATGTGTTATTTTTCTTTGTCCTTGTATGCCGTTGTTTGAATTACAAGAATGGTCTGATGATTTTGAATGTATGTGGTTGATTCAGACTGGATCTGATAATTTTCCTGTTTAAGACTGTACAAAATCTTTTAACCCATCAAGAGATGGAAAGTCAGAAAGACTTTTGACAATTCTGAGTGTCTTCCAGTTTCAGAACTTTATTTTCTTGTGAATGGCTATGGGGAGATAGAGTAACTACAGCATGAAGTGATCACCAGTGATTACCTTGCCCTCAAGATGAAGCATTGCTTTGTTGAGATGCTTGTTTTTATGGATGATGAAACCTGAGGAGGGGGTAATGACTGAAGATGACTTTTTTTATTTTTTAGACATAAGAAACCTGCATAAGATGGGAGAGGACTCTGAGTCATCACATCATTTTGCTATTGCTGGCAAAAGGGAGCAGTTTGTTCATTACTCAAATTGCTGGGGCATAAAATCTAGGTACTTACAAGATGTCTTCAAGAAGCTGCTGAAGCATCTTCTCATTGCAGACTGGCACTCTTTATTTTAAGCCTGTAAATATGCAGGATACAGGAATTGTATGCTGGGTTCCAGGTGTATCTTTACCATATTGTATGCAGTGGCTTGAATACCCCCTTACCACTTTTGGAAATACCTCTACTGTTTGTTTCAAGACTTGTCTTTCCATGACTGTTGCACTGGCATGTTATAACCATGTTGTGATCTAACTTGGCTGTTTCCCATCCTTTGTAATTTCCAGCTGATTATTCCCCTACTTATGGTGGAAATTCATTTATCTATCAATGTATCGTCTTACAGCTAAATTTTACTTTGTTTCTATTTACCCAGTTTTCAAGGTCAGTTAGTTATGTTCCTGATTTTGTTCCAATTTCCTCTACGCATACTTTCCACATTAAATATATTAGTGAATTTTATAAGCAGTCTTCTTTTGTGCATTAATATCACTAATTCACAGATCTTTAAAAGATAAATGTTCATATGAGCCCTGGAGGAATTGTATTGCTCACGTCCTTCCAGCTCATTCATCTTTTGCAAGTCAGTGATGTCCTCTTTATCTGCCTTATGATCGTTGTATTAATCATGAATCTTGCATCGTACCATCCCATAGAGCCCAGATTAGGTCTGCAGGTGTCCCTTTGTTTTAGGCAGTCAGTTATCTCAGACAGACGTTGTGCTATACAGGTATGATCCGCCTCTAGAAAACCCATACCTTACTTTATCCTGGTGTCCATTTTGCTCCTTGTTTTTTCCTCATCATGTTTTCTAAGACCTTTTGTACCATCAAAATGACTGCCTTAAGCGCATTTAGTCACTGAGATTTTTCTGTTTTCCCTTGATAGAATAGTGTCAGTTTTCATATTCTGTTTGTTGCCAAGCAAAATAAATGTTTTAAGTTTGGAGATTAGTGCTTGATTTTAATTTCTGTACAATGTGTTAAACCATATTAATGGTAAAGTCTTTAATGCATGCAATAAACACTTATGCTTCGGTAAATAAATTATGGTTTAAATTAAAAACTGTACCTGGGAGCAGATAGGCTTTGTGATTGGTATGCATCTCTGCTTTTGATGGTACATTGGTCAATTCTTCCTTCTCTCAATGGTTACCTCACATGCTAATAATGTTGAGTAGGTGCAGAAGCGTGATTTTTTTGTTTGTTTGTTTGTTTTGTTACCATGCATCTTTTATGTAAGTTTTTTAAAGCAGGTGTAAGAGAGGTTGGAGTTTAATTTAGAATTTGGAATATTCTCTTAATGCCAAGTGTTATGCTTTTAAGAAAACCATACACATCCAACTTCTATAAATCCTTAGTATTCACTGACTCCACTGTTTTACCTCCTTCAAGTGTTGGACACTGAATATGAAGTTGGATTGAATATGTAAATCAATTTTGCAATGTCTCAGTTTGAACCCTATCATAAATATGAGGAAATAGAGTACTTTATTTACTCTAAGTTAATATTTTCTAATTTTTGAATGTGACATCTTCCTATGGTGTCTGAAGATGTACTCTTCCAACTTACATAATGAAATGGTATCATGAATCTTTCCTACTTCTTTCAAGAAAAGGAATTGCAATCTCTAGTTTAAGTTCAAGAACAAGAATTTTTCATTAACTCAAGAATATTGAAGATAATTTCATTGCGTGTGCCACGTACCCTGTCAGCTGGTGCACTGGGAACTGCTAAGTCCACTTTGAAGAGTGGACGTGAAACTTCTTTTCTGCTCTTCAGTGTCTTCCTTCTTTACTACCTTCTTTTTATTTTCTAGGTTGGTTTTGTTGGTTGGTGTCTTCTTACAGGAGAGAGCAAGCAAGAAATTTGGAATAAAAAGCAAGCTGTATTTTATTTCAGACCTCGCTTACTAAGATTTGTAGTCACCAGAAGACTCAATTTTACAAGTTCAATAATCTCTCAACAGCATGTAATTTTTTTCTCTATTAATAGATACTAATCAGTTAAGAGCTTTAACTTTAAAAGCTTGGAGGAATGGGGAAGCAAAAAGGAACAGAAGGAAAAGGAAACAAACCAACCTTTTTCTTTCTACTTGAGTTACAGTGTTGAGAGGGAAGAAAGATTCCCATGGATAATCCTGTCCTCACTGTGTGACTTTTATAAATTTGTATGTAAATTTTTCTTAGGAAAGATTAGGACTATTTCCCTAGTCTGGTAGGAAATGGGGAGGCTCTGGAATGGCCAGATCTTAATTATCTGTTTGTTCATTAATGTGCAAAGCCTTGCCTGTGAACATCAGAGACAAATATTGTAATTTTGTACATAATCCAACGACTAAAAGCTCATAGTATTGGATCCTTTTTGAGGCATTTTGTGTAAATGGTAGTCAATAATGCTGATCTTTCTGTGATTAAATCGTAACTTCAGGTGGCTGCAGAGATGTAAGCATTCATTTACTGACAGAGCGTTTTCCCAGCTGCCTGCTGGATAGGTGCTTATTTGCAGACCTTGATAAAATGCTTCTTTCAGAAGATTGGCAGTATCTGTGCATGCTAAGTAAACTGTGAACTGCGTTTTGTGTTTGATGGGTACAGTATTGTGTGGACTTCCAACCCATATGTGTGCTATGCAGCTATACTTGGTGCTGCAGAGTATCTGTGCTAGCAAAATACATTGGAAAAGACTAATTTAATTTTGCTGACTTCCTGTTTAGTAGAAAGATAAGTGACAGCAAAGATCTGGTTAGAGTAGATAGTCTTTTTTTTAAGGAAAACAAACCCCCGAACCATACACCTCAATTTCTATTTATGTCCATATTGTAACCTACCAAATATTCCCAGTTTTTGGTAATTTTGAATTAAGAAAAGTGAAAAACTCTTGGAGTGTGGATGATGAGGCTTCCACTTTGTATCTTTAAAATTGGTTGCTGTAGAATACACTTTTTACTAAAGCCATTTCAACTTTGTATGTGCAAGAACAGGTAATGTTCAGACAGCAGCTTTGCGTTCAAACTGTTGTTTGTCTGTAGTTTTACTCATAGTAGAAAGGAATTAATACCACCAGATACGAAAAAAGATGACAGAATAGGTACAGGCTTAGTCAGCTAATAATCGGATAATGTCAATTTTAGAAAAAGACATGCATATGTCAGTGAAATAACCATAGCCAATTTTAATAAAAAATAACCGACTATATATATGTATGTACTGTTTCTCTTGGATAAGTGAATTCTGGTGAAGTTGTGGGGTTTTGTGAATGATGATTTTTCTTGTTTGTTCTTAACAGGAGCTCACCAGATGTTGTTGTTGGCAGTGTTTATAACACCTCTTAATGATATCTACTCTGATTTCTCAAAGTTTCTGGAAATGATAGAAACAACATTGGATATGGAGAAGGTATGGCCTGGCGTGCAGGAGGGGGTTTACTGAGCAATTAAAGTTTCTTATTGAACTTTGCAATCTGCTCTACACTTGCTAAATTTAATTGATCATCCCCATATTAAGTAGTTAGTGATTAGTTCAGCTGTGGAATATATGAAGACTGTTATTAGTATAGCAGTTGAATATCAAGAGGATATGCACCCACTCTCTGAAATTATCTAGCCAATGTAAAAATGCTTTGGGTACATGGATACTGCAGACCTGGAACTGTGTTTTAAAAATCTCATCTGTACTAAATGTGAAGAAGTTATTTTGTCACTTTTCTGCTTCTTCATATTTTTAAAGTTACTGTGATATGCAGATGTGGTGCTTAGGGACATGGGTTAGTGGGTTGAGTGGTGTGGGTTGATGGTTGGACTTGATGATCCTTGAGGTCTTATCCCAACCTTAATGATTCTGTGATTCTATGTCTCAAATATAAAATGTAGCCAAAATATGTTTATTACATATTTCTCTGCTTCATAAAGTTCATTAGAGTTAGTTCTATTTAGTGGGATTAAGCCTTCATAACTGAGTTTGCCTCTCTGAAAAATGATGGACCTAGGTATGAAGACTGACTTTACTTTCCAATGTGAAGACATTTCTCACTAGGGATAAGCTGCTACAATTATCTCAGCCTTGCATATACACTTGCTTATAAAATATTACTGATGATAGGACTATGATTGGAAGGGAAAACTGGCATTTTTTCAGAGGAAAAATTGGCTGAAGAAAGCTGGAAGGAACATTCCTGTTCCTTGAGTTTGTAGTGGAATGGAGAAGGGATGAGTATGGATGCTGGATTTATCAATTGTTTAACATGGAGCGCTTAGGACACAGGTGAAAGCACAAACTTCTTTTACTGGGTGAAACAATGCCAAGGTTTTTAGTGAGTTTTGTGTATCACATTATATTTGTTAGAGAATTGCTGAGACATGTTTTGAAATGTATGTGCTTGGTTAGAAACTTATTAAATGCTCATTTCTCAATAAGATGTTTTAGTCATTCTGGAAAACTTGCGAGGCTTTTAGGATTGTAATAAGTGTCAATCTCAGCTGACTGTGGAAATATGAGATCCATGTAACCACGTGCCAGGCATGGTAATAAGGGCAAGGTGTTGAACTTTGGAAAAACTGCAATGGCTTTAAAATTTTGAATGTGCATACTTTTCTCCAAAGGCAGAAGCACCACTTCTTGTCTCTTTGTATTGTGTACGCGTTTATCAACTGCATTTTACTGTTTAAGGAAAGACTGATTGACACGTTGCTGTAATTTGTGCTATATGCTAATGAAGAAATTTATAGCTTTATACTAGTTACAGACCATCTGTTGATGCAGTTTGTATGCCCTGGGACTCTGGTGTCTTAAAAAACTAACAGGTGTTCTAAGCCTTCACCCTTCGTAGTCCAGCTCTTCAAATTTCTTTTCAGCTTTTACTTTAAAAATGTTGTGTTTTCCCTCTAAACAGAATAACATGTCGGCTATTTTTAATCAAGTCCGATAGAACCTGATGTGTCAGGTCCATTTTTTTCCTCTTCAAGATACTAGAAAATGGCTGTAAATGAACCAATACTGGTTTTACCGAAAGAATAAACCTTCTCCATATGAATTGTAAAACTTGAACTTTGACTTGAAATTTCTCTTAGATTTTTAGAGAATTCAAATGAAATGCCCAGCTCTGTTCCAAGTGTGATTGACGGACAGGTTGTCATAGGAACAAAGTTATGTCAATAATTCATTCCAATATAAAAAGAAACATCTGAGTTCAGAAAGTGTGGGATGTGGTTATTCCTTTACCTAGCTGTAATAGAAGTTAAGAAACTGTCACATCCATTCCTGTCTTTCGCAGAATTATAAGGGGCCTTCAAAAAACCATCTACTGCAACCTCCTCCTCAAGTCAGGGCAACTTTCAAGTTTGTTAGCACTTTCGCTGTATAGTATTTTGGTTTGAGTATTAAGAGCACAACCCTTTACAGAAGGACTTGTTTTTCAGATGAGCTAGCAGTTTTTGCAGCTGTTTTGTGTACAACTTTCCAGATAACTTTGCTAGAGGAAGCATCATTAAAGTGTTGTTTGTGTTGTTTTTTTTTTTTTTAATTCGACTAGGTGAAATATGTTCCTAATAGGAAATCCAGTGGTTAGTTTTAATGTCGGACAACCGTTCTAATGTTTTATTGATTGTAAAAGTTGGTATACTAAAAATCAAGTTTATTTTAGTGGTTACAAGTTGTACGTGCAAATGAAACTTCAGGCTTGTAAGGACATTAGAAACACATGTCTGGCAGTGGAAGCATGGAGAAGAGAGAGAAAAAGATGACATGTAACTTACAGCATCTGTGCCTTTGAAAACGTAGCTGGGAAGGAAATGTGTATGCTTTTCAACACAAAATAACGGGGTTGAAATTGGGTGGGATTTTTGGTTGTACTGTGTAGGTTCCTTCTGTAACCTCTTGAGTGTGTTTCCAAGGTCGTCTTGTTTTGAAACATCCCATCCTTTTACATTCTGTCTTGATTAGCTGAATAAATCCAGGCTAGCACACAGATTATGTGCATAACAATGTCATTTCCTCTGACTTCCCTTTTTTCCCCTGCCCACTCCTCAGTAGTATTTGTATTATATTTGTATGCAAATAAATGGGCAGACAACTCCATTTCAAAGTAAAGGAGTCTGTTAAATTGGTATATTTTGCTTGTATAAAGCATATTATTTGAGAAGACAAGTGTCTGAGATATATTTGGTTTGTAGTTGAATCAGACACCAATTGTCACAAACAGCATTGCATTACAAAATTATATATCTATATATAAATAAAATAAAGTGAATAAATGATTAAGTAAATTCATTTCACCATGTATGATCAGGGAGGTGATTGTTTTGTTTTTTTTTTTTTTACTGCCTATGTTTATATGAATTTTTTCTTGTACTTCTTCCTTAGGTGGACAATCATGAATTTCTTGTCAAGGCTTCTTTTGATCCTAATTTGACAGAATTAAGAGAGAAGATGAATGAACTGGAAGAAAAAATGCAGTCCTTTTTAAAGAGTGCAGCCAAAGAACTAGGTAGAGTATGAAACTACCTTTGATTCTTACCTCCTTTGTAACATGCTTTGAGATCAAGTGATGAAAATTGGTACAGACAATTTAAGGGATGTTTGTATTATTTTATTTTTAGTTTGGGGTGACTTCAGTTGTCACAATACAATCTGTTGAAAACTGAGTGATTTTTAGTTTATAACTTGGCCTTTTTAAGGATGACATTCCAGAATATTTCAGAAATTACCATGCATGTTGCAGAATTCATTTTGTAGAACTGTAACTTATCTAGCTCTTAGCTAAGGTTCTATTTAACATTCTTTGAGGACATGCCTTGAGACCCCTTCCTCCAGTTCCCCTCCCACCCTTGCCCCATGCGTTCTCCAGAGTGTCCATTCAGGACATATTTCCTTTAAGTTTTTTGCAAAACGTAATGTGTAAGCGAATCAGACATTCAAAGCAAAAAACTCCATGGATGAAAAGAAGGAGAGACAAGATTGTGTAGGGATGGAACGAGAAATCTCAGCAGCAGGAGTATGTGTTAGTGAAAGGATCACAAGACGACAGGTGATGTGCTTACAACAGCAGGACAGAATGTCCTTGCATGCTATGAACGTTTTTCACATTCCTGAAGAATATCTAGCAGTACAATAATTGTGACCCTGAATTAAATATGCAGTTTGAGAGCATATCAAAACAAGACCAGAAAATGAATCAGTAAACTTGTTTCTCATACCTGTACAAAACTAAAACAAATATACTGAACAGCATATCTAAGAGAGGCTACATCGTACAAACTGGGGATTAGAGAGCAGAAATAACACAAGCTACAGGATTTTTGATAATATGGTAGTTTTTTTTTTTCTTTCTTTTCATCTTTTAAAGGTTTGGAAGCTGGCAAAAGTATCAAACTGGAGACAAATTCACAGTTTGGATATCACTTTCGAATAACTTGCAAGGAGGAAAAAGCTCTCCGTAACAATTCAAAATTTGAAATAGTTGATACACAGAAGAATGGTGTGAAATTTACTAATAGGTATGAGATCATCATCAAGACTGTTGTGGAAGAAACAAAATTGTTCCGTTCTTTATGGTTATGCTGATTAATTGTTTTCCCTACATCTTGAATGTCTGAATTTCACCTTTTTAGTTGGCTCACAGATTGGAGATATTGAGCAAGACTGGCATGAGAGAGGAGTAGTCATACAGTTTCTGTTAAAAGCTGCATTCCTCATTTACTTTGCCAGCTGTTAGCTATTTTTGGTCCTTTGACTTGGGTTAATTTCTCTGTTTTAGCTGCACCTAAGTAGCATAATTGCATTCGCTGTGAGTGTTTATACAGACACTTTCACAAGCTGCAACAGGAAGAGAGCTATTTGTGTTTATCACCAAATACGACATGCAGCAGTTTGGTTATTACTTTTTTGAATTCTTCCAAATCATGCTGTAATTTCTGTTGGTCCTATGTATTGGACTTCCATTCTGTGGTTCTATAGATTAAGCTATTTAAAAGTTTCAATATTCAGACTAATTGCATTGATGTTGTTTCAGTGTCTCCTTGTCTGGACAGCAGTTCTGTCACAGGTCAGCCATGCAATAAGCCTATACTTTGTGTTGAATTTTTACATCTTCTAGAGCATTTTAGAAGAACAGGGGCTACTTTGGTCATCAGATGTCTTTCTGTACTTCATTATTTTTACACAGAAAAAAGTAGAAGGTTGCATGTGCAGAATCAGGTAGTAACTGAGGTTGAAGACAGTCTCTTGAGGTTAACTGGTCAAACCCCTCACTGAAAACAGAGCCACCTTGGAAATTAGATCTCATCTCAAAGGTAGGCAAGGTAGCTCAAGGCCTTGCCCAGGTGTCCATCCTCCAAGCATCCTTCACAGCTTGGTGGGGCACAAGTTCCCGTGCTGAACCGCTCTCTCTGAAAACTTTCCTAATCAGCTCTAATGAGAGTTTTCCTTGTGGAAGCTTGTGTTTTTAGTATCTCATTCTTTTGCTGTACACCTCCAAGAAAAGTCTGGTGCCTCTTCAGGCTGCCCTCAGATTCTCTCACCTGGACAGGCATCTCTCTGAGTGTCCTTGTATGCCATGTGCTCCAGCTCCAAATCTTTGTGGTGGGTATCTAGTCCAGGTTTGATGTTTCTCTTACACTGGGAAGACAAAAGTGGAGACAGCACTGCAGATGTGGTCTCACAGCACTGAATAGAGGGGAAGAATCACTTCCTTTGACATGCTGGCTATGCACTTGGCCTGCTTTGCCTCAGGGGCATGCTGCTGGCTTGTGTTCAGCTTCTTGTCCCCTGGGTCCCTCAACTCTTAAGAATAGCTGTTTTGTGGCCTCCTTTTTAATTCTTCTACATGTGTTATATATGGAAGGGTAAAAATAGCAGAAATCAGTACATCATACAGTCTGTTTCTGACAAACCATGCTGCTATCATTTTATGTATAACAGTTCCTGCTGGAGTTAGCATCAGAGAAGTGAGTTTATTGAGAGAGATCTGGATTGACAGACACGTATGAGGGGCACTGCCTATGGGCAAGGCTGGTTTCAAGCCGGTGCTATTACTAATAGTGACTGTTCCTGTTCATCACTCACTTTCATAAGTAATAAATCCTTTGCTTTGAAAAGGAGAGCAAGGATATCGGTTCATGCCAACCAATATGTTGGTGTATTTCACACCAACTTACTTAAACTAACAAAGTGTAAACCTTAATCGCATTTTGTTTTAACATTTACTCAGAGGATATTTTTTTCAAAACGTCCCTGAAATCCCTGAAATTTAAAACAGCTTTTTTTTTTTTGTTCTAAATATGTTATGTATCTAAATGTAATGATGAAGTTTGTTTTTTTGGTAACTGAGAAGATGGTACTTGGAATCTCTACTGTGTCATCTATTACTTTCCATTAGCAAAGAAGCCCATGGATCGCTAATAAAACAAACTTATCTGTGCTCAGTTAAGTTGTAGTTGCTTCTGTAGAGGGTACTAGAAGCACAAGCTTGACTTCTGCTTGTAGTGTGGGTGCACTGCTTGAGTGTGTTTCATATTCAGTCCTGCAGACTCTGCTCTGTTCTGAGATGAGCTTGAGAAGAATAAACACTTGTTTAAACTCTGTCTTGATTTCAGCTTACCTTATTTTGAAGACTAGAACTTGTTCTTGGTGACAGTAGTTGACTGAAGTTTTTACTAAATGGAAGAGATCAATGCCTTCAGCTCTGATAAGCCTGTTGTAAAGACTCTGGGCTAATTGCACAGTTGCTTAGCAGCAATTCTCTTCTGCCAGTTCTATAACATGCCACATCTTGTTGCTAAATGGACAGTAAGAGCAATTTGACTGTAAGAGCAAGTTCTTATCCCATACCGTGTCTACAATAAACAGCTACTGTTAAGATTTTTAAGATTGTGTTCAGAGATGCTGGAATTGCTAGTCTGGCCCTTGGGGGTGATCTCTAACTTGGAATTAGTCTTACTAATACCCTGGTGTGAGTGAATTGTAGATGAGTCGCTTTGTGGTCCTTGTGCTGAACCTTGCTGTTAAAACAGGAGGGGACAACTGGTATTGACTCATAGATGAGGAGGCCAGTGTTTTTTGACATTGTAGCAGTGAAGACAGAACATCATACCTTCTAAATATTGTGGTTTTGTTCACAGCAAACTGAGCTCCGTCAATGATGAATATGTAAAGAACAGAGAAGAGTATGAAGAAGCTCAAGATGCAATTGTTAAGGAAATCATTAACATTGCTTCAGGTGAATATGTCAGTGTTGATGTGTATCTCAGTCTGGAATGCTGGAAGGACTTGCAGTTGTTTGTAGATCATGGAATCATAGAGTGGTTTGGGTTGGAAAGGACCTTAAAGATCATCGAGTTCCAACCCCCCTGCCATGGGCAGGGACATCTCCCACTAGCCCAGGTTGGTCATCCAGCCTGGCCTTGAACCCCTCCAGGGATGGGGCATCCACAGCTTCCCTGGGCAACCTGGGCCACTGCCTCACCACCCTCACAGGAAAAAATTTCTTCCTAATATCTACTCTAAATCTACCCTCTTTCAGCTGAAAACCGTTCCCCCTTGTCCTGTCGCTACACTCCCTGATCAAGAGTCCCTCTCCATCTTTCTTGTAGCTCCTGCTGTAAGATCTCCTCGCAGCCTTCTCCAGACTGAACAGCCTTAACTCTCTCAGCCTGTCCTTGAATGGGAGGTGCTGCAGCCCTCTGACCATCTTTATGGCCCTCCTCTGGACTTGCTCCAATGAGTCTTCTATAGAGAACCTTTATAGAATTCTATAGAGACCCATCATGTTCCCCAAAGAACTGGTGTGAAAAACGAGGTTTGGCTTTCAGACAGTTGTTCAGAGTTTGAAATATGCTGCCTTCTCTTGTTGGACCCTTTCCTGGCATCGCTACAAATACACAGTCATGGGGTGTGTGCAAATGCTAATCCCATAAAAGGGACAGAAATATGCCCATAAAGACCAAATCTGTTCTCCACCTACCTTCCTGGCTGCAGGCATCCCCACCCAAACAACAGACAAAGTAGAAGGCAGAGGATGTAAAGGACAGCAGAGAACTGAGGGAGTGGGACCTGAGGTCTGTGAAGGATGGTGAAGAAAGTGTTGGTATGCAATGTAAGAGCAAGTTAGTAATTGCTTATATGGTACAAAAAAAATAGTTTTCCTAATAAATTTTCCATGTATTTTGCCTCAAGATTTCCTGCTTACAGGGCATTCTTTACTATCCTTCCCCAAAAAGAGAAGAAACATCAGGGACTTTGAGCTGGAGGATTCTGTAAATATTGCTTCTCCCAAAGGCACTTAGTTGTAGCAGAATAAATTTTAGTTCTTTGAAAGAGAGAAGTGGCAAGTGAAAGCATTAATGAATATTAAGTTAAGGGTAAATATATTTCAGATAAAAAAAAGCACTTTTTAACCTGATTTATTAATAAATTTGAGTGTGTATTAAGCTACAGTGGAAATCTTCATAAGATTTGGCCTGTTATGATAAGGAATTTGCCATTCTATTGCAAAATCAGTAGCTTATTAGATTTCTTTTTTCTTCTATCTTGGTAACTTTCAAGTAGCGTTTTTTTCTGTGTATTCTGATAAGGGTTGTATATTTATGTGGAAAGCTAATTGGGTATTATGTTGCAGGATTAGCATCAATATGTCATCTATAAATACCTAGTATGTTTAAGGAAGTCTTTTGCTGCTGCTTAAAGCTTCTCTGGTGTGTGGTCATAGACTTAAAAGTGTGTGTGTGTATTTAAAAAGCATTTTTCTTCCCAGGTGGAGGCTGTTTAACGAAAAAGACTGGATTATGTCTGTAATTGCTGCATGAAAGTGACTTACAGTCCTCTTAATGTTCTATACCTAGCCAGTTCAAGAGACCATGTTAGAGCTGTAAATGTATTTTGTATGGGTAGGACTGTTTCTGCAGGTCACTGCTCACCTCTTATGATACATGCATCCCATTTCCAGGGGTTAGATGGTTTACCTCTGTAGACTTCTTCCTGCCTTTCATCCCTTTCACTGAAAAAAACAAACACCGAAACTTAAAATCTGGTATTGGGGATGCTGGGCCATGTGGTCTAGTTGCGTGGTATTGCAGGCGCTGCATCGTACATACCTCTCCATACCTTCATTCACATAAACAAGTGGTTGCTGGGTCTGAATTGTCAGTGCTATGTCTCTATTGTCTTTGCTTGTATGAGCACTAAAGTGCAGTGTATTATTGAAGAAGGAAAGATTCTGGATTTTCCAGCCATTTTACCGTTGTGAGCTTTTGCCTTCCTGTACTAAGATAAGCTGTTTTCTTCTTGTCTGGTGCTAAGGCAAAACAATCAAAGTGGCCTCACCTCTTCCTTTTCCTAATCTGAAGAAGTCCCCTTTGTAGTCAAAGCATGGAAACTTTACGACTACATCACAGACTCTCACAGAAGGTGGCTGCTGTCTCATGAACAAAATTGACTTTTAATTCAGATGAATTAATTTTATGGGTTCAATATAGGCTTGAAGGTATCTTCTTAGTAAGAACAAAACAATTTCTAACTGTTGAGTTTGTATCTCTCCAATCCAAAACAGGTTATGCAGAACCAATACAGACGATGAACGATGTCATAGCTCAGTTAGATGCAATTGTCAGTTTTGCTCATGTGTCAAATGGAGCACCAGTGCCATACGTCCGTCCTGTCATTCTGGAAAAGGGGCAAGGAAGGATTGTGCTGAAAGGTGCCAGGCATCCTTGCATCGAAGTGCAAGATGAGGTGGCCTTCATCCCCAATGATGTTATGTTTGAGAAGGGCAAGCAGATGTTCCACATTATTACTGGTAAATGTTTCTGTTCTCTTTTTCATTTGTTACTTATGTTTTAAATGTCTTGAGTATTTCCAGTAATGATGTCTTTTAAAAAAAAAAACAAAAAAAACCCCAAAAAACAACAAAAAACCCCCCAACAAACCAACAACAAGCCAACAATCCAATAAAACTCTGTGAAAACAGTTTCTCTAGTCAGCAAAGGGTGAGCAGCTAGCAAGTTATTAATCTTTCTGTATGGGGGATAAGATTTAGCTCTGGAAAAGAAGGGAGGGTATTTCTAAGCTATTGTTGTTTAATGTATTAAAAAAAGAAGTGTCTGCAATGTTCTTGTGAAATGTTTCCTTTGATATTGGATATTCTACATCCTTGTGCACATACAGACGTATTTCTCGTCTTCCAAACGAATGGTCACGGAATTAGTTGTGATTGTAGTTATAGCGCACTGTTTGGAGAAGGTGATCGCTAATTTAGAAATAGTCATTTGGGAAGAAGAGAGAGGCTGCTAGTACAGTAGGAAATAAGAAATGAGTCCTTCCTTAGTATATGTGTTGTCTGCCTTGGTGAATGTTATTCCACAAGCTGGGCAGCCTCAGGAGCTGGAGAACCTGAACCTGCTGAAGTGATTTGGAAAATTCCACCAGGCATCAATTGTACTGTAGCCACAGGCAACTTCGATAGGCAAGTTTTAAGCAGCCTCTCTGTTAATGTTTTTTGTTTAGTATTAAAGTTGATTTTAAATGCACAACATGTTTTAATGACTGTACCCTTTTTTCCCCTATTCTCTGGTGTAATTAAGATAATTTTACTACACAGGAAAGCATTTTTAGTGTTTATACATTTAATTGAATTTTAATTTCGATTCAGATGTCCTTGACATACATTTAGAGTAGCAAAGATCTGAAATTAGAGAATGATTAATGAACACTTCTAACATAATCAAAAAGGAAAACTAAAAATCAGAATAAATACATGGTAACACACTTGTTTTTCTGGTTAGCAAAAGCATAAAATTGGTTTTAATGATCAGTTTTCTGGAAAATAATTTTTATTTCATTTGTACTTCAGTTAAAATTAACTTCTTAATATCTCTTTGCTGATTCAGAATCCCTTTAGACTGCAATTTAAATTACCAGTTAGCTTGTACCCAGCCTGTAACTAAGCTGTTTCATTTTTACAGATGTCCTGGGTTAAGCTGACACAACAGACAAATTGCAGTTGTTTGAGGTGAAAGCAAATTAGTTTCTTTCTTACACAGCAATACTGATGACTTTTAATGTAAAGCTTACTAGTTTTAGGTATGGACGTGTTTTTGATGACTGCTTATCAGATGATGGTTTTTTAATTCATTTGCGAAATTTCTTCTTTAGGCCCTAACATGGGGGGAAAATCAACATACATCCGACAGACAGGGGTGATTGTTCTTATGGCCCAAATTGGGTGTTTTGTACCGTGCGAATCTGCAGAAATAACCATTGTGGATTGTGTCCTGGCTCGGGTGGGAGCTGGGGACAGTCAGCTGAAAGGCGTGTCTACCTTCATGGCTGAAATGTTGGAGACTGCTTCAATCCTTAGGTGAGTCCCATTCTTGTTTGATTTTGTTGGTTAGGGTTGATGGAAAAGAAGGTGCTCTAAGAAAGATTCATTTGAGATTTCCTTTTATGTAGGAACTCAGTGGAGGGTCTCAAGTCCGCTTGAGCAGGCTTGTAAGTTCTTGAAGTAGCCTTCTGTTTATTTTGGTGGTCATATAGAGCTGATATCAGGAGGCCAAAGTCTAAATGGGAGGAAGAAACTGATATGGAATGGTATGTGTGACACTGTATGCACTTGGTGTGCTGTTTCATAAATAGGAAAGGTCTTTTGCCTCTTTTATGCTATGCCTCTACCACATAACTTGTGGTACTCCAACATTCAGAGTTCGTGTTGTTCTCAAACATTATAAAATGTTCTTGTGTTTTTAGGACAGCATCTGAAAACTCCCTGATAATCATTGATGAGCTGGGAAGAGGAACTTCTACCTACGACGGCTTTGGCTTAGCGTGGGCTATTTCAGAATATATTGCTAGCAAAATCTGTGCTTTCTGTATGTTTGCTACGCATTTTCATGAACTGACTGCTCTTGCTGACCAAGTGCCAACAGTGAATAACCTACATGTTACTGCTCTGACCAGTGATGACACACTGACGATGCTTTATCGTGTCAAGGAAGGTAAGACTGTGTAAATGGTGGTGAGCAGGGTAAATGTTGTTTTGCTCTGAGAGAGGAAGAAATATTAAGGTAAAAGACACAAAAACATATTTCATATCATACTGCAGGCTTAGGGTTTATAATAGACATGCTCTTCTCTATCCATGGCAGGGGTACTGTCCACGTGTGAACACTGTTGGTGATGTTGATGATTCTTTCTAGGTTACTTCAGCCACTCAGGTTGATGCTTTTGAGCTTGTTCTCTTTTTCTTTTGTGGATTGTTTTGGATTTTTTTTTTTCCAAAGAGCAGAGAGAAGGATTCTAAACAGTTATTTTCTATTTTCCTAGATCAGCCATTCTAACCTGCTGCTGTTTCAGTTTTAGTTTTCCTTTTGGAAGAAGGTTAGTTTTTGGTAAATCGTGTAGAAAAGACTTCTATGTTCCTTGAACTGTTCTTTTAAAAGAAATGAGTGCAACTTTTATATGCTGACAGTTTTTAATAATGTCTGTTTCACTGTAATAAGACTTAGTCATAGAAGAAAGATGTTGCCCAATTTATGCAGTAGTTTGATATAGGAAAAATAATGTGTTCAGTTCTTAGCATCCTAGTAAAACAACAAGTAGCCTGTTGTTTTGTTAGTGTAAGATAAGTCAGATGTATTTAATTAAAATCCTTTAGTGGATTCAGTTATTCCTTTTGGTATTAAATTAGACAGATTTTAATCGGGCATAAATTTCATCTGTTAACTGCATTAAGTGATTCCTTCTGCTTCTCTATATCCCCAGTCATTTGTTATTGTTCCCTTCAGCAGGAGCCTATATAATTCAGCTGTAAAGTCTACAGTGATTTTGTTGTTCCCATAAGAGCATTTCAGTTAGGTTCCCTACCTCTGGACTAAGATTTTCATTTTAAAATGTGAGCAGAGTACTGTTATGCTGTATTTTCACTTAAAAGTACCTCTTAATTTTATTTTCCTGAGTTCCACAATGAAGGAATGAGTTAGATGACA
>VZTO01003160.1:71594-124306 GCA_013400615.1 Syrrhaptes paradoxus | reverse complement strand
TGGCTGTGGTTTTCCTGTAGTTTGCTGTTTCTCATCTTCTCCAGTGCATGTCGAGCTCCTTCCACCAAGTGATTGTAAAATTCCCCAGATAGTTGGGTGAATTCTTTCTTCAGTCTGTGTCCCGTGCCCCTGCCCCCCTACTTTCATGCCCCCCCCCCTTTTTTAAGCTGTATTAACCTGTACCCATTCTGATACTGCTGAAAACTCTAGAAGTCTGATTTAATATTTTTCTTCAACCAGTTTTGCTATTTTTAATCATACACATTTTCTTTGTATGTGCAGTGTCTTTATATTTGATCCATTTTCTTGGAAGTGCTATTGGGCATAGAGGCAGAATAGTTTGTATCTATCTACTTAAACCTCTCTCAGATGAGACACAACATTATGAAATCTTNTTTTAAAATACTATCTGCATAGTGATTTTTCTACAGCACCATAGCAGGCATGATCTCTGTTCCAAAAAACCTGCATATTTTACACAACAGAATTGAACAGTTTCTTAGGGTTAGGTCAGAGCTGAGGACTTGACTGAGGAGCTCTCTAAATCAGGTATCGTCTTGAATAAGATGCTAAAATTAGAAGCCTGAACTGCATCCTTTGTTGAGTGGGAAAGCATGTCCTGTTCAGTCCCCAAATTCTGACGCGAAGTTGTTTTGTTAGTGTAAGATAAGTCAGATGTATTTAATTAAAATCCTTTAGTGGATTCAGTTATTCCTTTTGGTATTAAATTAGATTTTAATCGGGCATAAATTTCATCTGTTAACTGCATTAAGTGATTCCTTCTGCTTCTCTATATCCCCAGTCATTTGTTATTGTTCCCTTCAGCAGGAGCCTATATAATTCAGCTGTAAAGTCTACAGTGATTTTGTTGTTCCCATAAGAGCATTTCAGTTAGGTTCCCTACCTCTGGACTAAGATTTTCATTTTAAAATGTGAGCAGAGTACTGTTATGCTATATTTTCACTTAAAAGTACCTCTTAATTTTATTTTCCTGAGTTCCACAATGAAGGAATGAGTTAGATGACACTCAGGTGGATAGAACATAGTTACTGTGGGACGCTGTCGCTATACTGGATCAGATCAACAAGTTACCTTGTGAAGTGCTGTTGTCTTATATAAGGAATAACTCCTCAAGTTAGACTATTATCTTTACTAAGACAATTGCTAAGTATCATCCATCCTTGTTAAGGCTAAGGAGTTAGTCTTTGTCTCACATCTCAAGTCCCAGACACTGATGTTTATATCTTTTCAGTTTAGGATTTAATCTTACAGGTACAATTGCTGAACTTCATTCCTCATTTTAAAAACTGTTTTGTCATTTTGACACTATACCAAATATTTGCATTTGCTTGCTTTGTTCCTCCTAATAACTCTGCTATTCACGATTAGTGCGTATTCAGTATGTGTTGCCTTGGAACTCTCTCTGATATTTCCTGATTTCTGTTGCTGATTTAGGACTTCATGCCTTCTGGCATACATTGTTCTGAAATGGGTCCAATATGCTGTCCACTTATTACATTTTACTGTTATGCTTTTAAAGATCATTTTTATAATCCTCACAGGCTATCACCATGCTATTAAGTGTCTGTGGATGTTTTTTAAATGTGTTTTATATACTGATCTAAGCCTACTTAAATGGTACCATGCTAGTTTTACTCCTATGATGGTACTGACACTCTTACTCATTTCCTCTGATTTTGAATCCATGAAATGACTTCATTTCTTACCCTTTGATTACTTGTATAACTGCTTCTAATTTTGTATTCACCTGTGGGTATAGCCTTGCAATTAGAAGTGCTGCTCTCCTTCGGCTTTACTGAACTGGTCAGAAAATCTCTGACTACCACGGTCTTGTTTCTCTTAACTCTGTGTCCTGGTATTTTAAGAGCTTTTATTCCTTAGAAATGGCCTCTGTTCTCCTCTGTTCATGCACTTTTCCTAGGCAATGTGCAGGCTTTGCTTTGGAGGATTAGTCCGATGTGCTGTGGCTCTGGTACTCAGCCTGTTCCAGTGCAGAGATGCTGGCTGTGGTTTTCCTGTAGTTTGCTGTTTCTCATCTTCTCCAGTGCATGTCGAGCTCCTTCCACCAAGTGATTGTAAAATTCCCCAGATAGTTGGGTGAATTCTTTCNTCATACACATTTTCTTTGTATGTGCAGTGTCTTTATATTTGATCCATTTTCTTGGAAGTGCTATTGGGCATAGAGGCAGAATAGTTTGTATCTATCTACTTAAACCTCTCTCAGATGAGACACAACATTATGAAATCTTAATTATATCTGCTCTCAATTTAGTATCATTGACAAAAGTTTCTACATTTAGTGTTGTGCTCTTTCCCTTTTGGAAGGATTATGTTGTTCAGGCAAGGATGTGAGCATGGGCAGCTTGGATGCAGCTGTGTTTTGAAACAAACAACAGGTTTCATGTCACTTGAAATGTCTAACTAAACCTGAAATGCATAACAAGGAACTTTCATACAATATTTTCATCCCTGTCTTCATGCTTTAAGGCTGTGACAGAATCTGTGGAAAAGCAGACAGAGAAAGTACTGTTCTCCCGGCCTCTGCTCAGGTTTCGCTCAACTGAGACCTGGGTTAGCTTTGTGTCTGGGGAGGTGTGTGTGTTTTTAATTTAAAATCAAGAAAACTAATTTCTGCTTAAAAATATTAATTTCCTTTAAGAAACCTGAGAGATAACAAGGTTAATAAAACAGATAAAAATCTAAATTCAAAATTTTCCTTTACCTGTTCTTCAGTTACCCAGTATTTAATGGATGATTACTGAAGCATTGCTTTATGTGTATAATTCATTTATCCTAACTCCTTGCTGGAGACCAGAATTAAAAGGATGTAATAATATTTGTGGGTGGCCAATCAGATTTATGGTAATGGAAACCAATTGAGTTGACAGATTGTTTCAGAGGGCTTTTGATATTGAAGTGAAAATTATTTTCTGTAACTGTGTGTAATTGACATATTTTGAGCAATTATGAGAGCTTTTCTCTTGCAACCAAATGTTATAAACAGTGCATTAATTGAAGTAAATAGAAAGTTAAAGTTGAAAGGTTTTGATATAATTAAAGTCATCTCCTGAAGACTGAGGAGTTAGGTGGTACTGATGCAAGGAAGGAGGGGGATGATTGAGAATGCAACAGTTTTAGTGGTTTTTTGTGTATATACACACATGCTTATGTAGGTATTCTTAAAAACAGAAAAATGTGAGATATATATTTTAAAAAATAAATAAATGGTGCAAATTGCTATATTCTTCAGACTGTGCTGAAGTACTTTAATAAAAAACGTTCTTCAATTTCATTCAAGTACTAGAGGGAAATTGTTTCTGCCTGAAGAGTTTTCCTTTTCTTCCTGAAGCACTTTGGAGCTCGGCAATTACTGCTCTAAGAGGGCTTAATTAAATAAGAGCGTGTTTAGTTTGTGTTATCGTGTGTAGTCCGAAAGGTATATCGGAAAATCTTGAGAGAACCAAAGGATGCCACACACTTAATTCTTCAGAACAGAGAGCTAGTTCATATAATCTTTGTGTAGCCATATTATCTCTTGAGAATTCTTTACTGATTGTTTTCCTCTGTACCCAGGAGTTTGTGACCAGAGTTTTGGAATACATGTAGCAGAGTTGGCAGCTTTCCCAAAACACGTGATAGAAAGTGCAAGAGAGAAAGCATTGGAACTGGAGGAGTTTCAAAACATTGGGAAGTCCAAGGAATCTGAAGGAGAACCACCAGCCAAGAAATTCTACAGAGAAAGAGAGGTTTGCTGTCAGGAATGCTTTTAAAAATTTGTTTAGATGGAATAGCCCAAGCAAAATAGTTCTAGGATTCCGTGTCCCCCAAAGCCTGAGGACAGTTAGCTATAATGTCATTTTCCATTACAAAATGGTTTAGTTATGAAGTTTATTAGGAGCTGAAGAGATGCTCAAAGATAGCAGGTTTTGGTTTAGATTAATTTCAAGTTAAGATAGGTAAGAATTTTATTTAAAAACGTAGTCATGAAAATTAAACTAATTTTTTTGTTAAAGAATGACTTTCAGCAGTTAGTGTGATTGGCGTAGAACTGGAGTCATACCAGGGACTGTCTCTAGCTGTGCTATGGGGTTTTCTTTATGCTGTCAGCCAAGGCAGAATTTTGTGTTTGTTACTTTTATTGGCTACTTAGTTTGTATGCACTGTTTCTTGGGACTTAAGCTGTAGTTTTTGTATTCATTGTCATTTAGATTATTCTTGGCTCTGCAGGTGGGTTGCACCTGGTTTTGTCCCCCTTATTTGGGAGCTCATTATGCTGATTCTTGAAGCTCAGTGTGATCGTGTTTAGATCTGTTCACATCAAAGAAAAGCTGAGTATATGGCTTTCTCCTTTGTGCCCTTCCGTGCCCCATCAGTACTAAGACATCTCCCAAGCTGATCGTATTGAAGGGCACGACAGTTTGGACCTGAAATGTGTAATCTACAGACATCAAAGTTTTCCCCTTTCACATGTGAGGGTTTTAGCCTGGTTCTCTCTACTCGACTGAGAAGTAAAATGCTCTTGGCTTTGCACAGGCTTCAAGCCCAAGTTGAGGAAACATGCATCTCAGCACAGATCTGATCATGCCTACATGATCAAGCCATTTGAGTGAACTGTTTTTTCTCTTATCCCTTCATTTTCACTTAAAAGAAGATTCATTGGCAGGTAGTGTAAAGGAAGACAATAGCTTGCAGGAAGCTTTTTTAGAATAACATGTTGTCATCTTGTTGCTGGCTTAAGAGTCCTTACAGTGACACCCACTGTGGCCTCCTAGGAAATCCACCTACTGCCTTGTGGCTTGTGTTGTTTTTTGCTGGTAGTCAGGTCTTCCTTGCTATATGTGTATAAATTCGCTTGGAAGATCCTGGGTCTGTGTCCCAGCAGCTGGCCTGAAACTTTGCAGCCTTGTAACTCATTTATGTCCTCCTAAAAATCAGTGGCAATCGGGGTAATACTCCAGTATAGAAGCCTTGAAGTGTTAGTCCATACCCAAAACACTGTGCATTTAAAAAGCCTTTGCTCCAGAGAGAGGCTGTTACCTGTTACTTTATTTTCAGTTTCAGAGGTCTGCTGCATTAGTTCCTGGCTCAGAAATTGGATGTGATCTTGTGGATGAACGAGCACTGGTTTGTCCTCTGTTTTAGTACCAGGATGTTCCCCCTCCAACTGTCTCAGTTGCTCTGCTATTACCTTTCCTTTTTCAGCTTGCTAAGTATCGTGGAGGAACATTTTTCAGATTAGCTGGATCTGGCTGTGTGGTCTTAAATTGGTGTAAATTAAAATGATGTGGCAAACACTTCTGACAAATACAGCATCGTGTTTTATTCTTGGATATTTCAGTAATACAGAGTATTTAAACTCTCCAGGCAATAGAATGGCATAGCTTTAGATGTCTCACCCGTGCAATTTGTCTGCTTCATTAACATCATGTTGAGAGGCAAAAGGCGTGCTATTACATTTCCAAGTCCTTTGGAGACTTCTGTGCTGAAAGCACACTGCATTAGTCCGACATGATAAAACAAAACTAGGAGAGCTCTGTAGTACAGTCCTAAAATGCAAACTTGCAGACCACTAGACAAAATTCTGTATTCTGAACAAATTGTTTCTAATACAGGGATCCTCGATATTGTTCACTGAAATGTTCAGTTCAGATTGTTTAGAAGTTCCACTTTGCCTGTTTGTGTAAAAGCATATGCCTAAAGCTTAATTATCGTCTGTTCTCCTTGGTGACGGCCACTCTCCAGTTGCTTGGTTACAATTTGTTCTTTCCTTTTGCGTATTGAAATGTTGGTTTTGATTTACAGTTCCTCCAAAAAGTAACTACTTTGGGTAATATGGCCACTGATGCTGTTACTGGTAGCAGTCCTCACCTGATGTGGCTGCACACCGGAATTGAGTATGGAACACAGATAGGAGCTCTCAGTGTTAAATATTGTATTTCTGCTGATCAACTGATGCCTTTTGCTCATGGATTGAAAGGGGAAAGAACTCCTGATCCCAGTATAGCTGGATTGTTCTGGTGTTGAGAACGTGATAGCTAGTGAGTGGTTTTTGCTGCCAAAAAGTTTCTGGTGCTAAATAGTACTTTGTATCCTTGGCAGAATTTGGAATAATCCTGCTTGCAATCTAAACATCCTTTCTGTTTTCCTTTCCTTCTCCCTCCGTTTCAGGAAGGTGAAAAGATAATTCAGGATTTTCTTTGTCAAGTGAAAGCATTGCCCCTGACAGATATGTCAGAAGAAGACATCAAAACCAAGCTGAAGCAGCTGAGAAATGATGTGTTGGCAAAGAACAACAGTTTTGTGAATGAAATAATTTCCCGAACGAAAGTTACATCGTGAAAGGTGTGAGAACAGGATACAGCTCGAAGCGTGTTTTACATGGCAAGAACTATCATTTTCTTGTCTTGTAGCTTTTATACTTTATGCTACTTGTACTGATTTATGTAGGCTTTTTTTTTCTTGGATTGTAATGATTTTGTAAAAAACTCTGAGCACATTCTGTGCCAGATTCCTGCTTTAGTTGTGATGATTGTGTCCTTTCAGAAGTTTTCATTAAAATGCTTTTTCAGTATCGAGAGAATTATTGACTGTATAAACAAAATGTGTAATATTTTACCAGAAAAAAGTGTGCTAGGAAGCACGACAATCGAGGCAACATACAGCTACCACAACCTTGACAAGCAACAGCACATACACAAAATCATTGTCCTAGACCATGATTCTTTTTTATGATGAAATTACATTAATTAATGCAGTGAAGTTTTAGTAATGCTCTGTTAGCGTTCCATTAGAAAAAAAGCATCTGATCTAAGTGATTTGTCATAAAGCTTTTGTGTGTGTACCTCTGTGGAGGTGGGGGGTGGGGGGTTTTTTTTGTTTTTGTGTGGATGGTAATGCTTGAGTCAAACATACCACGGGCCTGCTCTTCATGCATGTAACACACTTACCACCACTTATTTTTGGTGGTTTTGTAAGGTAAGGAGAGGCTGGAGTGAAGTTACAGTTGAACTGAGTTGGTTATGATTTGTGAGGTCTGTCTAACTAAGAATACATTCTTTTTTTTTTTTTTTATATCTAATATACTTCTCGCACTGAGGCATTTTGAAAGCCTGCAGATACGGGTTTATGTTCTCCTTGAAATCTTAGCATTCTAAATTGTAGCTCTAGAACACTTTACCTACATTTAAAACTGTCAGTGCTGAAAGACTAGTGGGAAAACGTGTTTATTGCATGAGATTATAGGAATAGTGTCTGAGGATGCCATGCAAACTCCTGCTGTGTTCTGTAGCAGAGACGGCATCAGTGGGTGTGTGCTGGGGACAGCAGTGCTATAGCCAAGCGACAGAGATTAATCTGGGGCAGTGGGCTGCATTTAAATGTAACAACAGTGGTCTTAAGAGGTGTATTGTTCAACTTGCTCTTGGATAATGTTTGTAGCTAGACTAGAACTTGGAAAAGAGACATACTTCTCAACAGAAGGGCTGGTTTGCGAGAGTCGTTTGGGTTCTGCATAACACCTTTTTGTCTTCAAATTAGAATGTGTTCTACTTACAAAGACAAAAATAGACTTGCATTTACAAACAGCACAGTCAATATATGTATTCTGTTGCAGTAGCTGTGTCCGGAAAGTGTGTGAATGGAAAAATCTGTTACATAAAGTAATGAAAAATGTAGCTGTTTTTGCAAATTCATTTATTCTACAATATGGAATTATACATAAAATAGACAATGAGTACTTGATCCTCCAAATTGATTCTGCCATGGCACACAATTTGTGTTAGATCAAACGGCTTTAACTGTTGCTGAAAATGGGCAGTTCTTGTGGCTGGAACGGCTGGTACTTACAGCCTTTTCCTACCTATGCTGAGATATCTGTGGTCTGATCAAAGATGCCCCTTCCTTGGTCTCCTGTCCCTAACTTTTGCTTCCCCCTTGACCCTGTGTGAACTTTCGGTGTCTACAGCACTCTTTGCCAAGGAGTTCCTCACTAAGTTGCTACCTGCAAGAGGTACTGTTTCTTCTTTGCTTTGAACGTGATTCCTGGTTTCTTTCGGTGCCTCTTGCTTTTATTATTGAAGTGTCCACTCTTTCCACGCGTATGCGGTGCATCAGTACAGCGTGTCTGCAGGATGCTGAGGAGAGGCTGCTTTTGTTTTTGTGTCGCCGTCGGGGGCCAATAGGGCTGCTCCTGTGTAACCTCTCCCCCGAGGGTGTAAGCAGTGCTCGTGTGTTACTTGGGAGTGATGGGGTACCCTGACTGGACCAGCTCCAGGCAGAACCTTCTCTATGCCTCAAAAAGGGAGTTCTGCATCTGCAACAAAAAGGATCAGTTTTTCTCATGACCTTCAACACTCACAAGGAAGCAAGGTGCAAGGTAGTGGGATTTTAAGACTCATCTTTTCAACTGTTTTCTGTGCTGCACTTCCCACCCCTCTGAGTGTACTGCTGCTGCCGGATATAGGCAAGAAAGGATCAGGCAGAGTTTAGTCTCCATATGTCAGTGCTGCTCGCAAACTGGGTTACAGGTAGTGTGATTTCATGTGAGCAGGAAGGTGGCTATTTTTGCTAGTTCTAATTTATCTCTTCGTTCAGAAATGTACCTACATGATCCATTCCAGAACTTGTCTGGTTATTGCAGAACTGTGCCAAGGACTTCAAGATTATCAAAGCTTCAGAGCAAAATAACGTAACTATTGAGGAGCAGTGAGGCTGCTTACTGTCAGCTTTGGATAAAGATGCAAGTTTCTCCTTCCTCGTTTGCTTGAGAAGGCTTGGCACTGAATGCTTACTGCAGGTGTGGTCTTTTTAGTCTGTGCTGTTACTGGTCATGTAGAAGGCTTTTTAGGAAGAAAACTGCATTAGGTGGGTGGGGTAAAAGAAAAGAGCAGACATGATCAAACACTGCAGGAATTATTTTCTTTTGATCACTTTACTGACCACCTCTTAGTGATCCGGAGGAGTGCAGGCAATGTATTTGTGCACAGGAGCGCCTGGTAGCCAGCCTGAGAAGATGTTGGGTTTACCTCTTGGCTTGGGGTCGAAAGCAGATGAGGAGGTGCTTGGAGGCCAGCCAGCTCCAGCCAGGGTTGGGATCAAGCTCACAAGTCCAGGGGAAGCAGCCTGCCAGCTCTGGGACTTGTCTCTGCCCAGTCCTCGCAGGTGTGCAAGTTCACCTCGAATAATAACACAGTCGGTGAGTGGCCCTGTATGTCTTCACTCCACTGGAACTGAGGTAGTTTTGGAATGGGAAATGGCAGGAACACAACCGAGATTGACTGGAACTGACTCGAGGAGGTGCTCGTACCTCTGGGAGAACTTCAGGTACCTGCTCACGAGAAGTAGGCCTGTTGCTGGCCTTGGCTTTGTTGAACATGGTGACTTTGTGCTAGCTCTTAATTCTAGGTTGATAACCAGTCTGTAAGTGATTGGGTGTGCTCATGATCTCATTTTTCCAGATTTAGGGAAGGCTGTGTGAGAGCTCGTCGCTGTGCTGGAGGAGATGCTGCCTTCGCAGCACCACTGAGTTCTGGGATCGGGTGAGCAGTTCGATTTGGTGCGAGATTAGGATGGTAGTTTAAACTGGTTTTCATGGCACTTAATGAGTTTTCAAATATATGAACAAGCACATAGGCTGAGAGATTTCGATGGCTACAGAACAGCGTGACAATTGGCCTTACTATTCTGCAGTGTGACAGATTATGTGAAAAATTAAGGGCGAGCAGTTGCATAAGGGCGAGAAGTAGCATGAGGTCGGGCATTGTATGCTTTCCATCTTGCTGACCTGTTGAAGAGGGAAGTGACAATTTCTAGTTCTCAGTGGCAGCCGGGATGTAGCCCTCTTGACACACTGTCACCTGCCACCCAGACCAGCAGCAGTGGCTGTAGCTAAAGGAAACAGTACCAGAAAGCAGCTGGTGTTTGCTCCAGCAGCTGGAGCGAGTAGCGCTTTTCTAGAGGTAAGAAAATATATTTGCTTTTTTTTGATATAATGGAAAAAAGGTGCCTTGGCACCTGGGTTGAGCTGCTGGATGCTTGTGGCAGTTTCTGTAAGGATGTAATCTCATCTCCAACCCGCCGCTGGACTGTGCAGTGGGGGATGCAGGAACCTGGGCAGCACTCCTAAAGAGTATCTGTGCCTGCCTGAAGTTGCTGGTTTGCACCCTGAGGGACAAAGATTTTTTTTTTTTTCATATTGATTTGGAAATATCATCTTGTCATCTCCTGTCCTGCATCTTTGTATTTGTGCATAGAAATGGGATAAAACTTCAGGAAAATATCCACCACCATGGGCTTTAGACCGGAGATTGTTGGTTGTCAGCATCCTTGCTGTGCGCTGGTTTCCCTTGGGTGGCTGTTCCCACACCGCTTGGATGCCAATGACAGCAGAGAAGCCGAACCAGTAAACCTCTCTGCACCCATCCAGAGCTGCCCGGGGACCTGCTGGTTGGTTGTTGCTAACTTTAATGTCCCTCTCTTAGTTTTCAGGTTCCCAGCAGAGTGGTGAGTAGTTTCCTTATGCTTTGGTGTGCTGATGAAGAAGGTAAAAATAAAAGTCAACCTTTATATCAATGTTCAACCCCAAAATTACCAGGCAAGATGGTTCTGATGCTGATCTCAGTGCAGATGATCTGGCTTTACAAAGTCTTTTTGCCATGAGCTGGGAAAGGCAGCATAGGAGTTTTGGTTTCTATACCCACCGATTGCTCCTCTTTTCACCTTGAGCGGTAATAGGCGGTGTTTTTTTGTTTGTTTGTTTTTTGTTTTTTTCAAGCTCATGCTCTCTTTCTGCTTGCAGTAGGTCATTTCTCATATCTCTATTCTGCTGTGGCATTTATCATTCAGTTCAGGGATACTGGGATGCAGCATGACAATTCCCTCGCACATTAATAGCGATCAATGCCATTAAAAGAAACAAACTGCATAGCAGGGCTTGACTGTTGGGCAGCTTTGCGCTTCTTCAGCCTGGCGTGAAAGCCCGAGCATGCAAGAGTGGCTGCAGCAGCTGGGAGCTCCGATAGCACTGGCTCCATGGTGTTGCCTCCTTTGTCCCAATTCGGGGGCAACCCAGCAGCTGTAGGAACCCTGGTCCCCAGCACAGGTTCTATTTTTTCCACAAGGGCTCTTGAAACCGCTCTTTCGGCAGTCCTTTGGCCACTGACATTTTGTTGTAGTGATCACTTTTAATTTAAACAAATCAGCTGAGACCAAAACCACTCGTTTGAGGTTTCCCCAAGAAATGGGGAGCCCTTACTAAGCAGGTGGTGGACTGCCAGCGCTATAAAACACTTGTATGGCTGGGTAACTTGGTTAAGATTATTTTGTCTTTGAACGGGGAAGCGTGGCTTCCCTACAATGTTGCGGATGCTGAAGGCAGTGGGCAGATGGTGCCCTGCGGCTCCCACAGGACCTGCCTGCCCTGGGACAGCAGAGCCGACTCGCAGCTCAGCAAAGCAGCAGCTAGAGCAGAGCTAAACTGGCTCGAGCAGACTTGACTCTTCGTCCTAGGTTCCTGACATACATTTCCACTTGTCACATTTTAATGGCTTCCCCCCCCCCCAGGAATGAAATAAATTTGCAAAAAGGGGAAATCTCGCAGAAGCCCCTCTCTCTGCGCTGCAGGGGCTGGGTTTCAAGCGTGATGTGTTAGGGTGCAACAGTGGTTATGAGAAAACTGCAGCGGTGTTTATCTGTCTGCTGCAGAGAGATGGAGGATAAGCTCTCTGTAATCTCTCTGGTAAGAGATGTGCTCATCCAGTGTGAATCAGAGGAGCTACATGAAGTAAATGTGGTTGGGTTGGGTTTTTTTCCCTGAGATTAGGCTGGTTGATTTGTTCCATGGATCCATGCTAATGCTGTTGTGCTCTTAGTAGTTCTCAGTGGTTTCATCTCTCTCTCTCGAGTGTCGTTTGTAGATGAAAGTGTAATTTTATCACAGGAAGACTTTGTAAGCTGATGAATACCTTGCCCATTAGCTGAGTTAGTTTTACTGATTTTTAAGGCTTTCCAGCCATGCAGTGGGAACAGGCTTCGCTCTGTGACTAGATGCTCGTTTATTCCGTGCATCTGCGAGAAAACAAAACCATCCAAGACTTCATTGCCCCTCCCGCGCACCCTGAGAAATGTGCTTCTTAGGAAATTCCTTTTCCTTTTTCAAAGGAAATCAGGTAAGGTGTCAGGCTGCTTGAAGATGATGTATGTGAACAAGAGGGTGGTGGGTTGGTTTTTTTTGGGGGGGGGGGGGGGGCGAATACAGTAGCCAGTGGAGTAATCTGACATTTGCAGGTAATGCCTAGAAACTTGCTCTTTGCCCCTTCCAGGACAAGGTGGCACGTGAGGGATGGCCGGGACACCTGGCCAGTCTCTCTTCAGGGAGGGTTTTGGCCACCAGTATATGGTGTAGCAAACCCACCCACCTCTGAAACTGGAGGGGACTGGGGGTAACTGGTGCACCTGCTGCTTTAGGGAACAGTAGAGTCTCTTGCTTTTATTCTTTAAATTCAGAGCTTGAGGGCAGTGTGTAGCACTATCCTTGGAATCTGCCTGCCATCAACATGGCACAGATCTGATCTTCAGCTCAGCAGAGATTTGGGCATGCCTTTTGGTTCGGGTGTGATGGGGGAGCCGTAGGGGTGGGACAACACGTGGTCCCCATCAGGGTGGCTCTGAAGCTCCATCCTGTACCAGTGTGCGAAATAAGCGGGATGCTCTGGGGGGGATGGATGCGTGGAATCAGCTTAATTTCAGCTTTCCAAGTCATCATCCTGCAACAGCAAACTGCTGTGAACACACAGGACTGACTTCTAGCTCCTGCTGTGGTTTGGAGGACCCTTAATGGGAACTGCTATTTACTCTTGCCTCGTTCTTACTCAGTCTATTAGACAAGACTTTCTTGGTTAATTGAAAAGAAAAAAAAACAAACAAGGAAAGCAGTAATTAAATGAACATATGAAGCATGCACAGCCCTGGGCCTTTCGACTTCTTAACAAAACCTTCATTGTAACTTAATGTAAATGCTGCAATAGGACCAATGGGGCAGTGAACAGGAGGGAGCTCCTGGTGTGGTGCTCACAAGCAGGTGTGCTTGGAGAGCAGATCTCTCATCAGCTCCTGATGGCACAGAGAACCTGAAACCATCCATCTTTATTCAATTCCATATTGACCTCCTCCTGAACATAACAAATTCCACTGCCTCAGAATTGTAAGCCAGAAGCAAACACCACAGCAGTGGCTCTGAAAAACATACGGATGATCCACTGCCCGTCCCAGAATCAGAGGAGGTGGCACGTTGTAGCTGTCACCTAGCTGAATGCCTGGTTATGTGGGAATGAACAACCCTTGTGTGTTGGGGATGGGGTGCTTCACCTAGATGTCTTGTGCAAGTGAGACAGACCAGCCGCACACGCTGCGTGATGCTGCGAAACCCTCTCTTTTTGCATTTGTTCCCCAGGATTGCAGGAGCTGCTTTTCCCACATCTCCAACCTGGAATGAGCTGCATTGCTGGTGGGGAAGGATGGACATGGTTTTCTTCTGCCCAGGCTCTGCTCCTCCCTCTGCGCCCAAGAGACCCTGTTGCAGCATCGCTCGCTGGCCAAGAGGTTGGCCAACACTGGCTGTGTTTTCTGCTGACCAGTTTCACAGCTTTCCAGCTTGGCTTCCTCTGCTGGCACAGGCTTGCTGTGCTGGGGCTGAGCTGCCCAGAGGAAAGGCAGATTTTAGGGGCCAGTCCAGCTCCGGGTCCCTAGGCTCAGGGCAGCTGGGGCCGGAGCTGACGAAGGCACCTCCTCACACCCCTTCAAACCAGCCCCGGATGCTCTCAGAAAGGTGGATTTTCTTACCTCTGAACATCCCTCTCCCTACTGCCAAAACAAGGGTAACAGTGATTCCTGTTTGAAATCGCCCAGCTGCTGCTGAGGTCCTAGAGCACTGTAAAACAGAGAAATAAATCTAAAACCAGCTTTTGTTCTCTGCAAAAGGGAGCTCGGCTCGGGCACAGCTGTTCACCTGCATGACTGCAGCATGGCCAACAGCAGATCTTTCAAAAGAGTTGTACAGATTATTTACTGGGCTTTGGGGCTGCAGGGTTGCTTCTATCTGCAGTTTGTGATCCCCCACCTGTCCTAAAAGACAATGGTCTTCTGTTACGAGGTCTGTGTGAGCGTTGACCTTTATCTAAATGGGGAAATTTAGTCTGGAAAATGGATTGCAACACATATTGTCCATAGGGAACAGGGGACCGTTAATGCACTTGACAGGGAGCTGAAAGAAACCTCCTAACCCTCAGTCCGGCTGGTTTTGGGAAACCTTCCCATGGCTGTAGGGATGAAGTGCCTTGCCTAGCTTTCAGGTGGTACTTGATACTGTCGGTTGCCAAAGCATGGGATGCTCTTCTCTGCTTCTCCTGCAGTTAAGCATATCCCCAACTGCAGTGTGCTGCTTTGCTCTGTATTAAGTACATGTGCAAATGGACAACTTCAATTTCTCTGCTTTTAGCACCATGGAATCAGATAGAGAAGCAGGGAGGAGAGGGTAGAAATGGAGAACCACAGTGCTCTCACTTTATATACCATGCTCTGCTCAATTTTGCTGTTATTGGAGTTAATGACAAAACTTGCATCAATTCGAATAGAGCAGGACAAGGTCTCTGTGTACCCATGGCTTGTTTTAATTTTCACTTCCCTGTGTACTGAAAACACAAGTGCTGAAGCCTTTGAGGCTGAGGCATGTGGCTGCAGCATCCCTGCCGAGGCTTTTGCTGCATGGGACTGGTGGGTGGTGGGTGCAGAGACCACCACTGAGAGCTTCTTTCATTAGGCACCAAGATTGCTGCTGGGTACCAGACCCTTTTATACCCACTGCACTCTCATCTCCCTGTTCCTCCCTGACTTTGAGGCTACTGCCCATCTTCTCCATCTCCATCATTTGCTCATTATCTTCCCTTCCTCTGGGTGGTGATAGTGTAGATATTGGTCATGAATGGAGGCTGGTGAGGAGGGTGAGTGGAAGAACATGCAGTGGCTGAGGGAGGGGAATCCTCCATGGGGAGGTGGGAGAGGGACAGGATGTGATTTTTGGATGCCCTTCACGTGCTGCCCTAAAAAGGCCAAACAAAACAGCAACCAAAAAAGGCTGTTTGCACTAGGAAATAACACAATTTCTGCTTTTAAAAAATGTCTGTGCTAGCAAAGTCTTTCAATTCCAGCTAACGAGGACAGTGGCTGCAAAGATCGATGCTCCTGAACGTGTTGAGGCAGAACAGCTTTGGGACTTGGATGACATAAATCTCAATACAATCAGGTTTGTGTTGTGCCTGCTGAAAAATCTACCTTTGTGGAAATGCAATCAGGGAAATTTTAGGCTTGAGAGAATGTTTGGAATAGGTGACCTGAAGGCTGTGTTGATACACAGAGCTTAGCCTGGTCCCCAGGTGCTGTTGCGTTCCCTCAGTGGACGGGTTAGAAAGGAAAGCCGGCAGGAGACCTTTGGTATTTTAGGAGACTTGCACGGCCTGCTAAAATCACTTAAAATCCACATCTTAACGGGGTATTATACTATAACCACAGCAGTATCTTGGGTGCTTATGTAAGCTTAGTATAAGTGCCCCCTCCTATTTACCTTATGTTGACACTTTTGACAAGAGTTAGGAAACAATTGGAAAAATTTATACATATATATATACATACATGCAAATTAATATATAGATTAGGAGCTTGGCTGGGGTAAACCCAGTTCTGCTTGTAGCGATTTCAGAGAAACTGGCCAGAAACCAGCCAAACAGAAGTGACAAGTCTCAGCTTCCGTGTACCCTGAAAGTCAGCAATCCCCATTTTAAAATGGACTGAGTGGCCAAAAATGGTCGCTGGAAAAACTATTGAGGAAGATGTTGTTCTCTATCCAGTTCATGGTGGAAAAGTAGCTGAATCCCAATAGGCATCCTTGTCAATGTCATGAAAGGAGACGGGCTCTTTGCTTCGCCCTCAAACGGGAGCAGCCCCTGCTGTGGGTGACAGCACCCTTAAATAAAACCACTTGGGTGCCACCCTGTCCCCAGTACTGACTCTGGGAAGAGCAGTAATTTTTCTACCTTGTATTTTCAGTAGCTTGCAGCTCTGTTCACTCTCCAGAGAGAAATGTCCATCAATAACGTATTAGGATGTGAATGACTGCATTTGTTGAGCAACAGGGGAAGAAAATCCACTTGAGGACCTGTTATTTTGCCCTCTCTGGGGCTGTTTAACCCCAGCAGAGAAAACCTCTTTAGTTTGAATTAAACACTGCACCACTCAAAAGGTGCGATATTGCATCCTCAAGAGTCTCCCCTCACATTTTTGGCATCCACCTTGCAGGTGCTTTAATAACGTTCACAACAAATTTCCTGCCCACGTGAGACAGCACTGAACCAGGCAGGGAGGGAGGACGATGCTGCCTGGTAGCTCCCAGACTCCCGGAGCTGCAGATGTGTTGTGTTAAACATTAATGGGCTACTACAAAGATACCGGAGGGTACAAGGCTCATGCAAATAATGCCCAGCTGTGCCTTCTGGAGTTTTAAAAGCCCTTAGAGCAAAGATGACTGACAGTGCTGAATGATGCAGTGGATGCATCCCCTCCTGACTCCGTGGAGTGCTGCCTTGGGTGTATCAAAATTGGCTCTGGCAGTGAGAAACCTTCCCCCTAGCCCTGGGCATCTGTGGCTACCAGCAGTGGCTTGGAATGATTTGCTTTGTGGAGGCTGTTTCCCTCCTGGCAGGTTGTGGAGAACCCCCCAATGTGTTGTGGCACCAGATTTTCATCATCAGTGGGAAATGTGGGGATGGCAGCTGCTGCTGAGCCGAAGGGCTGACGGGCAAAGAGCTTCTGTGAGCAGCAGCATCACCCTGAACGCCAGGGTCATGCTAATGCACCAGCCCTCCTTGCCTCTTGTTGGGCAAAGAAAATGTCTTTACAAGCCTTTAATCAGTTTAGGTTCTTAAAAGAAAAAAAAAAAGGATCCCAAGTCTCCTCTGCTGGACTATTGATTTGCTTGAAGGGCATCCAGGAGCACTTCTTTGGGCACCAGTGCCAAAGCACCTTCTGCTTGCAAATGGACTGGATGGATGCTGGTGGTGTTTTGGGCGCTGCCCCAGGGCTGGCAATGGAGCCGCAATGGAGCTGAGCGGTGCTGCAGCTGCTCTGCAGAGCGCTGGGGCTTCTCTGCCCCGAGAGCCCTGCACAGGTGCTCAGGAGCTGGCTTGGGAGGGAGACCGGGGCATCGTGGTGGCTCAGGGTCTGGGTGCCAAGGCAGTCTGCAGGTCTGACCAAAGTGAGGGGCAGGAGGGGGAGAGATCCTAGAATCACTAAATGGTTTGGGTTGGAAAGGAGCTTAAAGATCATGCAGTTTCACCCCCTGCCATGGGCAGGGACACCTCCCACTAGCCCAGGTTGCTCAAATCCTCATCCAGCCTGGCCTTGAACCCCTCCAGGGATGGGGCATCCACAGCTTCTCTGGGCAACTTGGGCCAGTGTCTCACCACCTGCACAGGAAAACATTTCTTCCTAATACCTAATCTAAATCTGCCCTCTTTCAGCTTATAACCATTACTCCTTGTCCTGTCACTACACCCCCTGATCCAGAGCCTCCCCATCTCTCCTGTATCCCCCTTTCAGCACTGGAAGGTCTCCCCGGAGCCTTCTCTTCTCCAGGCTGAACAACCCCAACTCTCTCAGCCTGTCCTCCCAGGGGAGGTGCTCCAGCCTCTGACCATCTTTGTGGCCTCCTCTGGACTCTCTCCAACAGGTCCATGTCTTTTTTTATGTTGGGGGCCCCACATCTGAACACAGTACTCCAGGTGGAGTCTCACGAGAGGAGCAGATGGGGAGAATCCCCTCCCTGGACCTGCTGGTCACACTTCTCTTGATGCAGCCCAGGACACGGTTGGTTTCTGGGCTGCAAGCACACATGCTGGCTCGTGTTGAGCTTCTCATCAACCAACACCCTCAAGTCCTTTTCCTTAGGGCTGCTCTCAAGCATCATCATTAGATGGTTAAAACCCGCCAGACGATGCTCTGAGACCTCTGTGACACTCCTGTCCCTCTGCTGGGTCTGCAGTGACAGCCCTGGGAGGAGGGGCTGCTAAGAGGGTCCCCAAAGATCCTCCCAGAGGCACCCAGGTCTCCCCAGGTTTGTCTTAAGGGGATGGAAATAGCAGGAGCTGCACGAGCATGTGTGTGTCATCCCCACGGGTGCTTCAGGCATCTGAGCCCTGCGTGTTGCGATGCCCAGTGAGTGTGTGCTGCCAGCTTCCGCTGCTGCATTAGCTGTTCCTCTGCCATATTTTCTGCTGTGGAGGTGCACGGAGCGCGTGCGAGCCCTCTCTTGACTTTGCTGGCTGTGCCAGTCTTCAGCATCTCTGCAGAAAAGCAAGCAAAAGCACCTGTGATGTGAGCCAGAATTTTGCACTGGTGATTTTTTGCACTTGCTTTGGAAAGTAAACTGATGTGCGCCAGCAGGAAAGCGGTTGTGATATTTCTAGGGACTTCCAGCAGTATCTGTCTGCAGCTCCAGGTTTCTCTGTTGTCTCTGCTGTTCTGTAGGCAAAACCAGCCAAAAAAAAAATGAGTGAACAACCTCACAGTAGTTTTCACGTGCACTTTTGAAGTAATATTTTTACAGCAAAGCAGTGTAGATCAAAATGCATTCAGGCTGGGAAGTGATACCATAAAAAAACTACTAAAAAGTTTGCTCATCATCTTTTCAATACTTAGGTACAAAGCAAAAATAAAGTGAGTCTTAGGATAGCTTTAAAAATTGCTGAGAGCTGCAGCTGTCTTTTCACCGGCAGTTTCAAAATCCAGAGCGATGCTTTTTTTAGACGACTTTGATAAATGGATGTTTTGTTAAAATCCCACTGAGCTGAGCTGCTTTTTGACTCGCCCTTCTTAGTTCTGATACCTGCACGGTGGGAGGATTTGTCCCTGGCAGATTTATACGTGGCAACATCTGCTTTTGGCTCTTTCCTTTGCCTTTAATAATACTCTCAAAACTTTTCAGTGCTGTGGACTGGTGTCTGCTTTTACCAGCTTTGCCTGCACAAGGCAGCCGGTTTGGCAAAAAATTTGGAAAAAGCTGAATACTCTCTGTTTCTGTCGGAGCCAAGGTGCTCAAGACTTGTAGTGCTGGGACTCTTCTCATCATCATCTTAAGGAGACAGTCTAGTGTCTCAGTTTCTGCATATAACATATATGACATGAAGATGTCAAAAGCTTCTCAATCAGAGGCTTATGGCTGGTCATGAGATGCTTGGAAATCCCGGGCAGCAGAAGTACCGGTGACAGAAGGGAGTAAAGGCAGAGTATCCAACTCACCCCCAGGTGCCCTGTTACTGACAGTGCTCTGAGGAGTTAGAAAAAAAGATGATTGCACTTCAGATGGAAGCAGTCACCAAAAAATTATTCTTGATGGTTCATTTTTTTTTCTCTAAAGGGCTGTGGATACAGCCTGTAACTGTCTATAACCCTTTTTTAATATAAGGTAATTTCTGCTTAAACGATCTCTCAGATCTTGAGGATATGCTAACATTTACCATCATCTATTAGATCTACACAGGAATATTTCATTTTTTCTGCAATAGCACAGCTGATACTCATGAGAGGTTGCTTAATTATACCCCATTTCTGAAGATGAAAGATAAAAATAAATATTGGTACAAAGATTTTCCTTGCAGTCATGAGGAGCTGAGAGCAAAGATTCAGTATCGTTATTATGATACGAGCAATCTTGTCCAGTAGTGGCTTGTTCCTTTGTAGTTGCTGATGGGTTCTACCTGGTTTGCAGAGATTTTAGAAGGGAGTGTTTCCCTCCCTGTATAACTCAGATGATACTTGTCCCTCAGTATTCCAGTGCACATACCTGCCCTCGGTGTCACACGTGATGGGAGACCAAGCCGTACTGAAAGCAAAGAGATGCGATTAGATGGCTGCTCTTGCCAAAGCCAACCCAAGCACACCAGTTACAAATGTGTTCGATCCACTCCACCAGCTGTTTTGTTACTCCTTTCTCTAGTTTACCAGGAGCATAAGAACATCAGAATAATTTCCTGGGCCAAGCAAGCTGTACATGCGGTATGTTGCCAATGGACTGACATTCAGGTGGTGGACATATGGACATAAGACTTTGCACTGCATCCACCTGCAGTACCTGGGGCTGCCTCTCCTGGTTCTTCAAACATGCCCAAAGAGAAAGGATTCACAATCATTTGGGAATCACTCAGGAAGCCACTTCTCTTGGGGTCAACGTGATGAGTTGCGTTAGAGGTGATCAGAAGTTTTCACGCAGCAGATTGTCTAGGAAACAAGACTTCCCTGCGAGCACACCTCTTCCAGGGCACGCCAATGTGTTGCTTCAGGTTCTGCTTGCTCAGTTTTCGATTAAACTAGAAGAACACTATGACGGAAAGCAGTTTGTAACTCTGGGGAGGTGAGACTTGTGGCCAGCTCTTCTCAATGTTGATGGCACCTAACATCTTTGTTTCTGTAGGGTGTCTCTCACATGCTCACCATGTTGTGTGATGGGGTATACTGCTTATCCAGAACTCGTTTGGCATTAGTAGCTAAGTTTGCTGAAGCCTTAGGCCACAAGCTGGGAACTTGCACCTAGATACGCTGGAATTTACTCAGTCAAGTAAAAGAAGGCCCCAGAGTTGGTTCAAACCAGAAGATAAGGAAGATACATTCACTAACAGAAGCGGTGACCTTAGAGCCTGCCTGGAGACAACGGAAGGACCCAACAAAGGACAGGAAGACCCCAGACCCTCACATTACTACTGGTCCAAACTGTTGCATGAGCGATGAGAAATTTAGATTATAACGATATAATTGCTCAGGGATTTCTTTGTTCAAGGTCCCTCTTTAGAGGCACCCGGCTTGAGCTGTAGCACTGTTAAGGAAAAGGACTTTATAGAAGAACCTCTCTTTTGGCTTATTGATTCAGTGGAAACCTAGAGTCAGACCCTGTTATGGTGGCTGGCATGAGTAATTCTGTAACAACTGGCCATTTGGAGATGCAGCAGATGATGGTTCTCCTGGAAAGGGACCTTATGTCTGTGCGAGATATCACAGGTCGCAGGAAGAGCGGCAGCCTCCAAGTGAATGCAGCAGTACAGCTGCGATTATAGGCACTCAAATTCCAATAAATTCCAAAATAAAGAGTTTCATCACACCATTAAAAACTTCCCACATGAACTGTTTTGAATGACTGGAGGGTGACAATCTAAATATAATTTTTTTTTTTAAACTGATTTCAGGCACATATGTACAGCTCCGGCTGACTTCCAAGAGGAGTCTGTGGGAACATCTGACAGCAAAATTAAGTTATATGTTTCTTGTGGGAGTTTGTTTCCTACAAAAACTGTAAGTAAAGTGCCTTGTTTCCTTAGCACACTGATTTTTCAACCTGTAATCCTAACAGGATATGAACTGTTTTTAATTGCCTCCAGTGATGGCATTTCATCCTTTGAAGGAATCGCTTGGGGAGCAGAGGGGAACAGGGAGGCTTAGTGCAAACGCGAGGGCGTGATTTATTTTTAGAGCCGGTGTGGTGATCAGCTCAGCTGCAAAGGTTTTGTCAATGATTTCAGCAGGTCACAAGTTCATGCACTGCTTTTTAAATTCGTTTGGGAGAAGAAAGCAGGGGGAAGGAAATGGGAGACCTGGAATCAGGCAGAGGAATAAACCGTGTAAGAGACCAATTAAACTGTAGAGAAGCAAAGGTACAAACAGGGAGCATGGTGAGGGCTTTAATGACTTCTGCAGCAGATTTGGAGGATATTTCGGGTGAAACCTTCTCTGTCTCACTCATTTAAATAGCCTCGTTTCCACCAAAATAACTGGTTACATGACTAGGGTGAGCTGGATTTTAACTTTTATGTAATCTTCCTCTAGAAATGGAATAGTTACACAAAATGCACTTTCTGGATAGGGTACAGGCTTGTGAAAGAGGTGAAGGGGTGTTTCTCAGGGCGTGATCAGATGCCCATTGGAGGTGGAAGGACAAGGAAGCTCAGACCCAGGAAAATGCAGCAGCAGTCATCTTAATCTAATGAAACTTGCAGCTCAGTGGCTGGAACCACTGAAAAATGTCATTAAACCCCAGATCACACTGCACAAAGTCTAATGAATCATGTGTATTAGGAAGAAATGTTTTCCTGTGTGGGGGGTGAGGCAGTGGCCCAGGTTGCCCAGAGAAGCTGTGGATGCCCCATCCCTGGAGGGGTTCAAGGCCAGGCTGGATGAGGCTTTGAGCAACCTGGGCTAGTGGGAGGTGTCCCTGCCCATGGCAGGGGGGTTGGAACTTGATGATCTTCAAGGTCCCTTCTGACCCAAACCATCCTGTGACTCTACGATTCTAATTGCCTCATCATGTAGGTCTCAGCCCTCATGCAGGGTTTTATCCAGCATGCTTGCTTCTCTCAAAATCAAGGTCACGTCTTCTGCCATATCTCCATGAGCCGAGAGCAGGACCAGGATGTCAGAGATGCACATGTGGCTGTCATGGGGGACGCTGGAAAGGAGGGAAGCAGTGCGGTGCAGCGATGACATGCTGGTGGACAGCCTGAATGCGGAGCTGGTACCTGTACAGGTGTGTGATGGGATCCTGGTGAGACATTTGGGAGCTTGAGCCAGCCCCATCATCCCTGCAATGGAAATGCCTTGTGGTGTAACAGTGTTGGAAAAGTCAATAGAAATGCAGTCCTTACGTGAGGGTTGGATCCTGCTGCAATAAGCTGGGTTAAAGGCTGTTTTTTTCACATTCCTGCCTCTGGAAAGGGTTTTTGGGGGCTGAAGGCAGATGCATGTCCAGTCTGGGTACCGGCAGCCCGGGTTTACCAGAGGGCAGCCTGGATGGGCTTTCCCGGAGCGGCAGAAACAAGGGAATCCAGCTCCCAGCGAGCCACTTGTCTTCTCCTACCTTGTGATGTGCACTGAGGACAGATGTTTTCCCAGAGGCCTTTTGCCTACATCAGGAAAAACAACTTGAGAGTACTGGTCGTCCAGGTGAGTTTTCTCTTCTCCTCCTTGCTGCTGAGTTGGAAAGCAGAGCTCAGGTCTATTTTTTTTTCCCATTAGGAAATGAGACAAATGAGACAAATGAGAAAGATGCCAGAACAATAACATCAAAATGGATTGGTGTAGACAGTGTAACTGTTATTTTTTTTTTTTAAAGGGGTATTTTCTGTAAGTATGAGTATCTATCAGATTAGTAGGGGTTTTTCCCCTATATTCTGTAATGCAGGTCTTTATGGTTGGAATTCTGAAGAAGATGAAATTATCTGAAAATCTCCTTTGAAGCATGGGAGACCCCTGAAAAATTCCCAGGGGAATTGGTACTCCCAATGTCAGCCTCTTTGAGGACACCTAGCACAGTGGAGTCAGTGCCTGGCCCAGCGTAACATTTGGTGGCTGCAACTCTTCAGCCCTTACCCTTTCTGCTGGGGAAATAATTGGTGTGTGTTTTGGCAAGCAGTGGCTGTCAGACCAGTGCTCGCAGGCTGTGTGTCTGGCACACACAGCGGCAGCGGGGGCCATCCAGAGCACGCACCTAGCATCAGCTCTCGCTGGGGCTTGTTTTAATTAGATAAGGAGATGGGGACAGCAATATGGGCTTTGGCTGGGCTCATAAACCAGAAAGGTTTGCACTTTGGGTCCGTGTTATCTAGCGACATTAGCAAGCCTCCACATTTGGTGCAGTGACATTTCTCTGTTTGCAGTGGAATTGATTTTTTTTTTTAAGCACTTTCCTAGTCAATACCAAAATTTCCAAGATTTATCTTTTAATACCTTGGACAGATGGACCGTATTGATTGGAATGGAAGCTGGGGACAGGCATTATAGAGAGAGTTCCTTATAACTGTTTACAGAGCAAACAGTTTCCATCTGCTCTCCATTTTACTGGAAAGCAAAGGACTGGTCAGCTGCACTCTTTACTAGGTAACCATCATGTATATCAGAAGCCTGTCACTCTAGTTATTATCTTCCCTGGCTCTGCCTGACCACACACGGTTGAGTCAGCATCTGGGAGGCTCTTGGGTCTCCCCTTATGCTCCGTGGTCCCCAAGCCACATGTTTCAGAGAGGATCTCTTGGCTGGGAGGTACTTCTGCCTCTCCTCCTGCTCCCCATGCTCAGAAAAGAAAAGTACTTGCATACACATCACAGGAAGTGGTGTTTCTTTTTTCTCCCGTTTATTTTAAAAGTCTTTGTAATAGCTTAATTGCAACAATCCAAAATATCACCTGGAATGTGACATCCTTCTAGATGTACAGAATTCATACTCAAGTCATGTATCACAGCATTAAAAACACACAGGAATGTTCCCCAAACACCACCAGTGGGTTCTTCCACATTCTCATTAACTACCAGCTCTACACATCCTCTGCCGATGCCTCTGCACCGCTTTGCAACATGACTGCGCATCAGCTGTCTCTGCCTCCGAGGTCCATAACCATCCTTCTGTGAATGAAGGGATGCCAAGCCCAAAATATCTGGTTTTGTTTGCAAACCGTATATAACGTACCAGTAGAAACGTGATTTAGTTTTTAGCTGGCTGACTATATGGCTTTTAGTCCTCTTCATTCAAAGATCTTACAGTGGAAAAAAATCCTGAGCTGACATCAGAAATGGGACCGATCCATTAAAAGCACTCACAATTATGGTATGTGCTAGAGTCAAAGCTCCTGTCAACCCAGAATTAAAGTATTTTTAAAATGCCGCTTGTTTAAATAGATTTCAATTGTGAGATTTATTCCAGTGTAATGTTTTGCTAGGAAGGATCACCTGAAAGAGAGTAAAAATCTGTTTTTACTGATCAAGGATTTACAAGAATTTTTGCTGCTTCATTTCACCCCTTGAGTCGGATCACCACTGAAATTGTGCTGGAAAAATGCATGCGGCTCCTTTTGACTTCTAGCAAGCATTTAAAAGTCATTACATCCACTTTATTCAGCTATTTCCTACCTGTGATTCAAACAAGTTACTCCAGGTTCAGGCAAGAGCAGCAGTCGCTTCCTAGAACCTCCCGTCTCTTTTGGCTGATGTAGGTAATTTCAGTATCATTCCACTTTTTGTGAGTATGTGGAGTGATGCCAGCTACTGGGGAGCTGCTGAAGGAGCAACTTTGTTCCTTTTATCCCATGGGAACACCGGAGCAGTGCCTGCAGAAAGGCCAGGCTGGCAGGAGATCCTGCCGGTGCCTTCCTGAACCTAAACTTCTCCCACTGCCAGGGAAGCATCTGCTGCGGACAGAGGCAGCTCTGCTCATGGCATTTGCATGTGACATCATTGCTGTCTCATTTAGGATTATTTTACTTTTCTGATATGCTGATATTTGGGGTTTTTTTCCTTGTTTTGTATTTTTTTTCTTTTTTATTTGAAAAACCATGACCACTTGAAGGTCAGCTGTCAAATGGATTGAATGATCGGCGCAGGAGAACTGAAAACCATGACATCTTGCGTGTAGGCTGGGAATAATGGCCAACACCCTTTTTGATCATTAAAATAGAAGACACTCTATTTTCTGATGTTTTTAGCCCATTAAGAAGGCATGGATATGACCGCATTGCTGATGATTTACACCGCTTTCCTGGCAGTACATCTGCTGGCTGCAGCCGAGGGGCTGGCGGTGGGATGGCTCCCACGCTGGGGGAGGCTTGGCTGGAGGAGGCAGTTGCACGTTGCTGTGACATTCAGCTCCCCGCCAAAAAACCATGGACATCCTGAGGTAAGGCCATTTTTCTGCTGGGGACTGGACAAGTATTCATGGTCCCTTGACCATGGGCACACTTAAATTGGAGGATGGAGGTGACTCCATCCCTGTGTGCTCTTCACACCAAGGCATGTCCTCAAATACATTTTCCTTTCATGAAGATGAAGGTAAGCCTTGACTAGCCCAGTGCTGTCAGAAACCAAGGCCTTCCCGTGAGATGCAGGCGCACTGAGCGTTAGAAACGAACGCGACGGTTATTTTGTGCCGCCTGCCTGAGCTTTGGGGCCCAAGAGTGTATTTTAGCACCATACTTTCTGATCAGAGCACCACGTTTGTCGCTTGTGGGATGGTAAGACAATTTTTCCCTTTTTTTTTTTTTTTACTGCTAACAATCTCTTAGCAAATACAACCAGACTCAGTAATTGATTCATCCTGTAGTATTTCTATATGTTATCATCACACAGAAAGCCTGAACAAATCTCTCTGTTTTACGGGGAAAGTTGGACCGCAGCGTTACCGCTTTGCCAGCGCAGAGGTGGAATGTAAAACCAGCCAGTCACTGCACCTGGATCCCAAACACCCCAGCACTGGGAACAAACCGGGCTACAAAGGTGGACAGAAACAGCCTAGTGCAGGCTATCGCACTTCACCAAGCTTCTCAAGAGCGGCTCAGTATAGTATCAGTCTTTTTTTTTTTTTTTCTTTGGCCTTTCTCTATTTCTTTTTAATATCTTGACAATTCCAGTAGCACAGTTGCTCTCCCCAATACAAGGGGGCATTTTTTTTGCATAAAAGTGGTTAGTAGCGAGTGGAGCTCTATTATTGATGTTTCTTTGCCTGAATTAGAATTACATTAGCATGCTGCTCATTTGCAACTGCCAAACGGTACAAGTTTTGAAGGTCTGTACATAGAATTGTGTTTGCAGCAAGCTGGTAGGCTCAGATTTAATCCTTCTAGAAGCTCTATTCATAGGAGTGAATGTACAGAGCAGGGCATTTTCTGAATGGGATTTATATCCTTCTGACTTTCTTTTTAAAACTTTTCAACAAATTAGATAAAACAGGCAAATAAAATAGGAAGGTCTTTTTACATAAAACTGGATCTTTAGCATCTTTCACTGAGTTCATGTCAAGGATTTCTATTGGTAGGAAAAATACTGTCTGCTCATTCCAACCATGACAAGGAATTTACACTCAGAATTTAGATTTTACAAAAGAAGTTTTTAAACAAAAATGTGCAGAAAAGTGTCTGATTTTGTTGCGTCTGGGAACACTTGCTGGTTAATTTGCTGGTGTTAATATTTCAGCTACTTGCAATCAATGCAAATGGGAAAGTGATACCAAGCAGGAACCAGCACAGAACTGGTCATTCCTTTTGTAATCCACACTTAGCGAAATACAGAGGTAAGCAAATACCCAAGCCAGCAGAATTAACTGCAGGAGTCAAATTGCTGATGTTTGTAATAGGAGATAATAACGCCAACTCCATTAAAGATATCTCCCAAGCTGTGTCCCTTTAAAAAGAAATAACAATTAAACAGGAACACCTTTCAGCAGATGTATTAACACTGAAGTCTTTTTAAGTAGGCTTGAAATTTTTGCAGAGAGCATTCTAGTGAGCTAAAAATGTGTGTGCCTGTATATGTGAAGGGACGGCATTTTTTATTTTTGTAAATCACAAATAATTGCCAGACTACTGGATACCCTGCTATAAACTGTATCCACATCTACTGTCCTTCTCCTGTCCCAAGGGAGGACTGCACAAAATAGAGAGGTTTGCAGAACCACTTCAAAGCAAAACCAAGCATGGCATGCAGTTCCCGAGAGCTGAAAGTTTGGATTTGATCCTAGACTTCTTTTTGGCTCTGCAATATTTAGGACAACTGCATTGTTCAGTTTTTCCTTGTTTAGAGGCATATTCTAATTAAAGGGTGGATGTTATCCATTTAATAAACAAAAAGAGTAAGAAAAAATGCATGCGTCTTTATTGGTAGCTGCATTTGGAGTGTGGCCATGTAAACTGAAGGAGTCCTTCCTCTGTGCTGTTGCCACACAACATATTTATAATACATAACGAACCACTTACTGGGCATGTGTTAATATGGATATCCTACGAGTCAAATAGTAGTGGAACTGGACATACATTCACGCATTTTCCACAGACAATGCGATTAGATGACCTTTAAAGGTCCCTTCCAACACAAACTATTCGATAATTCTATGACAATGCTTCTCTTTTCCTAGTGTGAGTTTTCACAAAAGCAGAATACGAGCTCAAAGCTGGAAGTCTTCACCAAAAAAAAAAATAAAGGAAATACTGGTTGTACAACGTGCAATGCACACTTCATTTGTTATTTTGTGTGAGTCAAGTATTCATATGCCTTAATTGAGCTTATTATGTACCATAATGTTTATTGTATTATTTAAATGTGACATTGAAAGTGTGTGTTGGTTTGGAAAGGCACATCAGTAACCCAATTAGAGCAAAAGCCAGATCCACTGATGTACTGGCAATCAGCAAAGTATGATTTTGTTTAGATTAGCTCTGAACATTCATTGTACTAATTAGTCACGGAATATTTTTCAAGCTAAAGGTTAGAAAAACACAAAAGAAGTGAAAACTCTCTCATTGCCACAGCTAATTTCCATATAATTATAAGTTTATCCCACGCAGGCAATCAGGTTCAGACCGAGCCTGCGCGCCTGGCTATATGGCCTCCACTGCTGCTCAAGTCCTCCTTGCAGTAGCAAGGCAAGACGTGACTGAAATACAGGTAAATGGTCACAGTATACCCAAATTCTTCATTCTTATATCTCTATTCTCTTCCACCAGGTATTTTCGCTGCAATTAAGAGCTGGCAACTGGGTTGTCAAATAGCAAGTCCATGTCAGAGAGTCACAAATCTCCTTTATAACAGACCTGCTTTCCATTTTAGTTGTGCCTACTGCTGCAAAGCCCCAACCACTGCCTAAAGTGCCTTTGTACATCTCGCTAGCAGCAATGGGAGTTAGTTGTGCAATGCTTGTTTCAAAGGGAGACAGGCAAACTACAGCCTCATCCTTCAGAAATGTCCATTTGTGACTGAGGTCAATGAGGTGACTTCTCTGAACATTTCTATCATCTGAAGGACATCCTTTGCATTGCAAGGAAGCAAGAGGTGATCTGAATTTTTTTGCACAAAATGAGAAGTGTGTTTGCAGGTGGGAAGATCCCAAAGAGAACTGGATGACATCTCAGTGTGACTCCAAACTTTGAGACACACAGAGGAAGACAAACCCTAAGAAGTAAATGCAGGGACTACAAGTTTCACAGGAAACTGTTTCTTGTCCAAAAATAAAACCTGGGGGGAAAAAAAAGAAAAATTCAAGAATGTAATACAACTCTCAAGTTACCTAAAAAAAAAGTGCAATCTAGTGCAGTGTGCTTTCACCGTCCCACTCGCTCCTTCAGTTTCCTTCTGATTTCTTGTGCTTCAGCCTGTGGCCGGGTATTACAGGCGTCTGTTTTGTCTGTGAAGATGAAATACCAGGAGGAACGGCACTTGGTGCAACTGGGTCATATTTAGGGTTTAATTCACAAAAGGAACAGGCTGTCCTGAGGAACCCTGAGTTGGACCATGCACAATAAAAGAGAGGAGTTAGGTGCCCAAGCCTGGCAAGTTTAAAGAGAAGTTGTCGTAAAAAAAAAAAAANAAAAAAAAAAAAAAAAAAAAGCTAATGAAAGATCAGGAAGGACTAGGAAAGACTGATCTCAAATCTCCTATGTCCTCTTGGCTCATGTACTCGTACACATGGGTGATACATGCCCAGGTAGTGCTAGCAGAGCGAAGAGTAGAGATTTGGAACTAGATTTTCATGCATCCTTGAAAGATACTTCAGCTACTGAGTATGAGGGAACCGTAAGGCTGAGACCCAGTTCAGTAATTGTGCTCTGAACCCTCTCATAAACTGGCCTTGCTGAGCTAGACACGGTTGGGGATTTTTACAGGGCTTAGATATGAGCTGGGGGTCCCTGGGGTTGCGTCAACTTCTGGGGATACGTGCACTGCAAGAAATAGGGACCCTGGTAGAAAACTGGGAATGCACTTTATATGTCTCTGAAGCTAAGAAGATGTAGAATGGAGTTTACCGAGGATCCTGGGAGAAAAGAAACACTAGACCTAAATACATAGAGTAGCAATCAGATGCCCAAATCCCTCGGGGAACCCGGCTCTGGGAGCCAATCCAACTCCCTCTGAAGTCCATAGGAAGAGCAAAGGGTCCTGCAATAGCAACCACTGTGACCAACGGTACCAAAAAGACTCAGAAATATCTAAATTGTATCACAACAGATTGCACATCTGCCTTTGACTGGACTCAGAAGAAGTACAGAAAGAGCAGAGGAGGTATGCAGAATTTCCTATTACTGCGCTGTATTTCCCAGGCAGGAATAAGGTAGTTTGAAAACAATTTACAAACATTTAAACAGGTCCCTAATCATAGTTTTCCTTTAAAAACAACTTACTAAAAAAAATAAAACCCCTTAATTTGCACACTTATAATATAGTTCTTGAGCTCACAGAATGTTAATGCATTTGAACATGTTTTTATGAGTAAAATGATAAACCTAAGTAATTCTGCTGTGGCTGGGAATTCTACCTATTCCAACTCTTAAGACCTTTGGGACAGAGCCCGTCTGCCTCAATTTATGCAGCACTTCACCCAGCAGGGTCCATTCTAATGAGTAATAGTCCCCATGATGGCAAATGTACCGAGATACAACTCTAGAAGAGGTCTAGCTGCAAAAAGAGAGCAGCACCCCATAAATACCCTTAATAAACAAACACATAAATCATCATAGTTGAAGAGATTTACCTCTGGGGGTAATCCTGAAGGAAAAGAACTCATTTTTATTCTTTTTGGCTCACTGCCTCTGCTGCTTCCAGAAATGGTCCCTGCAGCTCTGGAAGTTGCCTTCCAGAGGCAAGTGGCCTTTGCAGTTGGTTTTTGAGTCTTTCCCAGACCATGACCTGCCCCTAAACATCCTGCTTAAATTTGTCCTTCGAATTAGGATCACCAAACCTTTTGACCTCTGCCTGCTTCTTCAGAAGGCCACTCCAACATAGCACCCGAGACAGAGTGCACAGACAGGAACACAGACACATGGACCTCAGGGGGTGTCTCTGCCACCAAGGAAGCTCCTGCCAGATGAAAGCCTCTTGAACGCGGTCTCTGCCATGCTACGTTCTCTTAGGTATGAGTCCGTATCAGGGAGATACAGAACACAAACATCAAGTGCATCTTGACAAAAGCTGTGACTACATTCACAGGATGATATAGATCCACGTGTGATCATTTATCTGCTGTTTGGATTCCTTCTCCTTCAAGCAAAAGAGACAATCACTACCATCCTTCAGCTGGCAGGCTCAGGTGTGCAAAACCTTCAATTAAAAGGTAGTTTTCTGAGGTTAAAATTCCAAAATGTTTTGCACTACTACACATTTAAAGGAAAGCAAACCGATGAATAACCCAAACCCATGAAAAACAAAGTAAAGTAAATAACAGAGTAAAATGTCTATATGAAACTTCATGGAAATATTTTCAAACATTTCTAATATTCCCAGCTTGTTTTCATCAGCTTTTTCAATTTATTCATCAATCAACCTCGTACTCACGATCTTGCCTATAATTACCCAAATTGTTTTCAAGAGCTGACCGTTGTGGCTTCTCAGACTTCATGCTTAAGCTATATTTCTTGCTGGAATCAGCAGAAGCCTTTTTATTACCTTACCAGCATTAAAGGAGCGGCACAGTAGAGCGAATTTAGAGAAATGCTCCAGAACTTTGCACATATTTTTGAAAGAGATTTGCAGGAATTCCTATGCACTCTTCTGTCACGCTAAGCAAGACACCTAGACCAGCTTTGCTTGAAGAGGTTTCTGGTTCTCCAATGGCTTGGAGTAGCACAGGTTAAATATGACTAAAGGCAGTAGCAAGAGGCTTAGGACAATTTAGGACTTAGGACCAATGTTTTGGGGGAAGCCAGCTTCTAGGGGAATTCCAAAGCGATGCTCTTCTGTATTAACCTCCACAATCAGGTTTGTGGGCAACAAGTACAGGGTTGGGGCCCCCAGAGAACTGCAAAGAAATAATTTCCATGGATCTCTGCAACAACATTGCAGAAGTACAAGAGGCAAGTTTAGGACAACAGAGAGCCTACGTTCATTTTAGCTACTGATTTTCATGTAAGAGTAATGAAATAAACATTTCAGTGGTAATGCAAACATTTGACACCAGAGGTACACAGTGGCTTCTCTTGAACTAAACGAAGTCAAGACCGAAGCTGACAATTGCCTGTTTTCCATTATTCAGTAAGTACGAACAGTTTTGCACGTTTTAACACAGTTCTTGACAACCCCCCTGATTTTTAAGAGTTAGGTAGCACGTAGTGTTTCAGACACATCATTTGTAGTCAGGGGAATTCAGCCCATTCGACCACTGAAGTCAGTAGGATTATTCAAGTGAAGCACAATCATCACCCTAAAGTGGAACGGCAGTCACCTACGTGTGTGTTATATACAGGCCTGCAACGAGGAATTGCTGAAGAGCATCAAGTAGAACATTCAGGGCCAGATCCAGACTGCAACAAACTGTGAGAACCTGGTTTAGCCAAACCTTATCAAACCCAAGTTTGAATACGGTGCCAAACTTCCCCATTTTATGCATTTTAACACAGAGCTAGGGTTCAGGCTATGTTCTGAAGAATATGTTGGTTTTGACACCATCCTAACCAAGCACACAATCCTTCTATAATTGCATCAGATTCTGCATCAAAGACATCCAAGTCTCTTCTAAAAATCCACTGGGGAAAATTGTAACACTATGGTAAAGATGTTACTGCATATTAGAGAAGACTTATAAAACCCCCTGAAACTAAAATGCTGAATGCCCAATGAATACCACCAAGGCTTTCTCTGAATTTAAAACTTTCCAGCAGCTTATAGTGACAATTCCACCTTAATCACCATTTAATTGTTATTAAAGAAACAAAAGGAACTTCAAAAACTCTACCTAGAGTCACTCGTTTCTGCCAAGCGGTTGTTCATGATGGCTAGAGCACCCACCCCTGCAGAGAAACCGTTTTGTCTCGTATTGATACAAACGTTCCTCGGGTAGCCGTTGGCTGTCTCGGACAACTGCTTTTGCAAAATGGCCAAGGAGACTTTACTCGATGCTGTGAGCTCCCTCATGGAGATCATCTCTCCAGAGAGCCTCCTTCCCTCAGTGTCGCTGTCATACTGTCCATCAGCGTCCATTGAAATGTTATGTCGACGTAGGCGGGCTCCTGGGGTGATGGCATTGCGACGTCCAAGGCGGGCACTTGATTTATGGCACTTTGGGCAACATCTGCATTCGAATTTTTTCAACACCCAGTTCAAAACTTGCTTGATTACGATTGAGATGACATTAAAAAGAGAGTATATGCAACATACCCCCATTAATATAAATATGAAGTTTCCAAATCTGTATAAACCCTGATTTTGGTACGCAGCATTTTGGCTGCTTACCAAATCTCCAAAGCCAATGGTGCTGAAGGTGACAAAGCAATAGTACAAGGAGTCAACGTAGTTCCATCCTTCCACCACTGTGTACATTGCCGAGGCGCAGCAGGAAAGGGTAATCGCAAAAATTCCCAGAATCAGCATCACATGGTAAACGGATGGCTTCCACCCCACCAGGCTGCCCACCCCAGCCACAGCTGGGCCCCTTCGGAAGTTGGGAGGTAGGAGACCACTTCTTCGCAGCTGTCTCTCATGGCACGCCTTCATGATAAATGCCAGGAGAGAGATAATGCGCTCCAAGAAGAGGTTGAAGAAAAGGATAGTCCCGGCACACCCAAAAAGGCCGTAAACGATGAGGAATACTTTTCCCGCCACGGTTGCTGGTGTGGTCATTCCAAAACCTAAGGTGTGGAGATAAACAGGTAATGTTAATGACATAGTTTTCACGCATAAGCTCAGGATGTATGTAACTTAAAAAAGGTCCCATCTCACTGGACAAAAGGAGTGCTACCTCTATGTCAGCTTAGGCCAACCCGAAACCAAGTTTTGGAAAGAATGAGGAAAGGCACCAGAAAGCTCAATGAGATGGGTAAAACTAAAGAGTGAGCAAAAAAATCCTTGCAGAGACGAAAGTGTATTAACAGAGCAACACCACTCTGCAAATGCAGGTAGAAGCATTCTTGAGCCCAAGCCTCTTTGAGGTGGGATGAAGTGAAGAGGCCACCTCCCTGCTCCCATGCGTGGGAGCCAGCACGGCCTGATGGAAAGTTGAAGCTCTGTGTTCACAAGCTGTAACCCAAGGCCAGGCTGGATGAGGCTTTGGGCAACCTGGGCTAGTGGGAGGTGTCCCTGTCCATGGCAGGGGGTTGGAACTCGATGATCTTGAAGATCCCTTCCAACCCAAACCACTCTGTGATTCTATGATTCTATGATACTATCTCAGAAGGAAGGAAAAGCCATGGGCGAGAGACCCACACTGCAGAGACAGCTGGCAGACTGGGAGCACTAGGATCTTGCAGACTGATAATTAGAGCAGGGAAAAACACTGCTGCACAGTTACACAGAAAAATCAGAGTACACAAACTCTGGAAAGATCCAGCAGCAATATTAATTCACCTCTTCTTTACCAGAATTGTATTTTGACATTACTCACACACATGATTTTATATATAAGGAATAATGCCTTATAGCTTCAGATGCTTAAATAACAGCAAAAGTTATCTTAAATCTGCATGCAAATAAATATAGTAAGTTTGCTCCATGTTATTTGCTGATACCAGTTATTTTATGAAAAAAGAATTACATATATTTCACATACTATCTCAGGAAGATTCTTCTGAAACTCAGTTCTGTAAGTATTGCCCTTGCTCTGCTATTCTTCTCTGTACAAACACTCGGTGGTTCAGTCAAAAAGCGTACTGATGGGATTGAGGTGACTGCTCATGTCCCATGAATAAATAACCACATCTAATCTAAATTAATGGTTTGTGAAAAATCCACATGCTGAAATTTCTTTACCTTACTGTTCCATGACAACGTATTCAGAGAGGTAAATATCAATATCAGATCACAGCAATGAAAGTTTGCGAAGAAAAAGGAGCTACTTTTAGCACAGAGCATAATGAAACCATTAAATCCATTTTATTATCATGACACACCTTTAAATAGCAATGGGAAAATATTTCCTATGTATAATGAGTTGAGATTGCTGCTTGAAATCTACTGGTTTCTGTTCGTAATGCCTGTATTTCTCTGGGTAATTTATTTGTGCAACCTTCGTACTTCATTGATACAAAATTTTGCACTTGTTGATAAAAGAATGTAAACGCTCATGACAAGTAAACTTGGAAATATCTTTTCAATGACATGAAGGTGCATGAGGAAAGAGGTGGTCATGCTTGGAAACAACTGCACCAGCAATGTGGACTACCCTATATCATCAGTATCTTCCCAGTAAAAGCAGTCCTTCCTGTAAAAGCCAGTGAAAAACTTGCAGAGTATTACCAGAAAATAAAAAGTGACCAAAGAGGTCATCAGATTTTTCTTTTCTGGACCCACAGTCTCTCCATTTTGTTGGGCTAAAAGACCACAGACCTCACAAAGCCTGCCTTGGGCTCCCAGGCTTAACGGGTGACTGCAGAGCTCTTCTCCGTTCCTCTTCCGTGGGGTGAAGCTGTTGTCTGGGTACGGCTGGCTGCTCGCAGGAGCCTTCTTGTTTGAAGATGAATATTCACGAGTGCCCGGTCCCCAGAAGAAACTGGAGAGCCTGCTGTGACTGCCATCTAGGGATACCTGCCTGGCTTATTATGGAGATGGCCTCTGTTCACCCATGCCTTGTCAGCAAAACGTTTAAATATGTGCTTCACAGCAAGCATGTGAACATCGCCATCAAAATAAATGGGTTCAGTGTCACACATACGGCTAGAAACATGTATTAATTAAAAAAAGAAACAAAGAGAGATAGTGACAGTTCAGATCACGTCGTAAATGCGCTGAAGCTTTTTTAGTATTTTCTGGTGATCATTCATGAGAGGAGGTGATGTCTCGTATTTTTGATGTGGCTTGTTTTCTGAAATGTAATTTTACCAAAATTCAGTATGTAGCTACACAAGGTGAAAGGCCCCATCGCAGCAATGAGAGTGCTAAGACTTACATAAATTGGTCAAAATGTAAGACCAGGCAAACACAGCAACTTCAGGTCAACAGCTCGCAGACAGAAGTGTGATCAGGTACTCTCAGCACAGGGTCCTTCTTCACCAGCTGTGTTTGTCCCTTCAGCCCCACTAACCACGAGGGGTTAGTCCTGGTGTCCTCTGTACAACACGTCTGAGCTTACCCCTGCTCAAGGATAAGCACATCACGAGGCCGGGATGAAACAACTTCATCCAGAACCGCCTGTGCTGCTGAGCCAGTCCAAAGAAAGGAGCACTATGCTGCCCTGCATTTTTCATGGCCCCAACACACATTGTACAGGTACCTTGGGGTTGATTTTGTGTGGCTTGGACACAACATTTCAATCTCCCTCATGCTAATTCTGCCCCACTCAGACCCACCACTTCAGATACAAGCTCTATGGCAGCCTTAATTTCAGCTGTTTAGATACTTCTCCCCAAACAAGCCGAATTAGTAGAGCTGAGTTGATAACAACTCTCAGACAACACTTATCCTTCAGCAGCCTCTCACAGGTAAGTGCTGGTAATTAATGAGTCCCTCCTCCTGACCTGCATAATAGACTTTGCGGTTACTATTCTGCTGATTTGGATTTTTCATTTCCTTAAGCCAGTGATGGATCCAAGCGGTAGTGCAACTGGACAAACTTGGGAAGTCTTACATGCCTTATGACACGCTTCCCACTGCTCTTCCTTTCTTTTCTTTCACCCATTTTCTTACGGGCAAAAGAGATGGTTGGTGTCAGAAAACAAAAAGGAACAGCAGCTTTAGTACCTGTGAGCTCTTCTCTCAGGCCAGCTGGTTTGAGAATTACCTTGTCTTCCTGTACTTTGAGATTCAAGGTGCTGACAGTTTTCCAGTAAAGATGTATTTACCCAGAGATGGAGGAAAGTTTTGGTCACCTTGAAAACTGAACGCAAGAAAATCTTCCAGCCTTTACTATGGATTGTATATCCCGGCTTCTTTCAGCCAGCCCCTCAGTGACTCTGATGCTGCTGCCCTGCCGTAGCACCGGGCTCACACAGCAAGGCAGCACAACTGAGGAATAATTTTAAATCCCAGAGTGTAACAGCACTTCAATCATCAGTCTCGCATCATCACCTCCATCACCTCTTAACAATGCAGTTATATTGAAAGGGATCAAAAGAAACTAAAATTGTTGGATATAACTTTTTAAACAAATGATTTCTCAAAACAAACAAATCCCCTATAACCAGAATGCTGCTTCCAGAGGGAACGAAGTTATTGCAATAGAAAGCCCAAGCTCTTACAGGGCTAGTACCCAAGAGAGGGGGGTTACAGAGCACAGAGAAACTCAGAGCCATCACTTTTGTTTCATGTCTATTCCACACTCTCTCTTTAGTTCATGGTTTTCCAGTCTTGGTTGGTCTTTACTGACTAACACGTATACTGCATTAAGGAGGACATTATCATATTCTGAATTTTGAGACTGAAATTCCATATTTGGGTTCTGGTGCTCCTTTCAACCCCTTTTCCACCTGTCAGCATTTCATCGTTATTGCCTCTGACAGAGTCATACCTGCACAGTTCACATCTACCTCTCATTTATTCTATAGCTCCTTACCTCCCAACATCCAGAACAGTTGCCTTGGATACAGGGTCACAGCTCAGAGCCGACTAAACCACCACAGATGGAAACCTGCTGCTGCGTCCAGCGCTTTCACCCAAGGAGCGAGGATACTACAAGGCACTTCTTCCACTGGGCTTTGCATTTTCAGAGTACGAATGGAAAAGTTTTTTTCCCTTTAACATTTTTGTCAGCCTGCTTTATTAAAATACCCCTCTTTGGGCTCAAACAGTAAATGTTTTAGAGCGTTTCCACAGCCATCGCCTTTAATACCAATGTTGCTGTACAATCACATTGAGTCTCCTTTAGATTAACATCTGGAAACAGAGCTCCTGAATGGCAGCGGTCTGTCCAGCACTGTGTCCACTAAGACACTTCGTTAGACTCATGCTAAGTCTGAAGACATGAGATACCACTGCAGTTTTTAGGGCTGGCCTAACCTGTCTTGTACATGAGCTTGCAGTCCTCGGTGACCCAGTGGCTGGAGCAGATATCCCATGGAGGAAATACTGAATGACTACGCAACTAAGGACTGACTCCCAAAATATATACACATATATATACTTGGTAATATATACAACACTTCAAGTTGAAGAAGCAGGCTGCTTCTGGCATTTCCTTTCTTTTTTGTAACTTTAATAGCATTCTTTTGAATACGGACTTGTTCTCCCCAAAGCCTACAGTCAATAGATGCTCAGAGGTCCTGTAAATTTGCTTTGTAAAACAGGGCGGGCTAAACCAGCTCTTTTTTTTCCCCTTAGCTCCTCTCACTGTTCAGTACATAAAAATGTGCATATGTGCACCTGATCCACCGGAGACTGCCAGAAAACGTGCCCAGTCTATGCTGTAACCTGAAGGAGCACCATGATAAAGTCGATGAACACAGGTAAAAACCATCCAGGTCACTGCTGCTACTCCTTGTTCCATCTCCACCAGTGAAATATTAGCCAAGTGTTTGAGATAACTGCGGCTCCAAAGGAGCCACGCTGGCAGAGCAGAGCCAGGAGATGATGAATTGAACATTACTAAGTTTCAAGGAGCAGCAGGCAATTATTAAAAGCTTCCCACAGTAGCAATTTCATTCTGTGTATACACAACTGTGATCCAGGTTATCAGTTATCCAAAACACTGCTGTGCGTAACATCAGTGAACTCCAGAATCAATCACCCACAGCGCTTCTCTGCTGGCTGTGATTTAAACCACAGCCTAGAAGGTCGTGGCCATATTTGCACTCCTCTTTAAAGTAGAGTGGGTTTTGAAAGAGTTAATAGAATTGTCAGCCTAAAATAACTTATCCTTCCTTGGCAAAAAAGTGATTAAATTGGCAACCATGACAATAAATAACTAAAAGGTAAAGCTAATAAATAGTTGCTAGCTACCAGGTGCATGTGAAGGGTATAAAAAGAGACTGCAAGGTACCAATATTTTTCAGTAGAGGTAAATAACAAAGATGAACTGAAAATTATGCCAAATGGTGACTCAGGTAAGGACGAGACAGGGCTGGGAGCAGTGTCGTGTGCCCAGGGCTGGGAGGCAGTGGGGCAGCTCCATCAGGGCACGGATGCCGGGACTCCCTGGCTGCTCTGGCAACCTGCAATTTCTGCTCATGGGCAAGGTTTCTGCTCAGAAACCTCTAGTGTTATCAACTTGGGGAGGCACTCTTGATTAGGGAGTGTAGTGACAGGATGAAGGGTAATGGTTTTAAGCTGAAAGAGGGTAGATTTAGAGCAGATATTAGGAAGAAATTATTTCCTGTGAGGGTGGTGAGGCAGTGGCCCAGGTTGCCCAGAGAAGCTGTGGATGCCCCATCCCTGGAGGGGTTCAAGGCCAGGCTGGATGAGGCTTCGAGCAACCTGGGCTAGTGGGAGGTGTCCCTGCCCATGGCAGGGGGGTGTAACTCGATGATCTTTAAGGTCCTTTCCAACCCAAACCATTCTGTGATTCTATGATCTTGACTGGGTTCAAGTCACTAGGAACTGCCCCCTAAGATCCCCCAGGGAAGTGGAGAGGAATAACTGCTTAAAACCTGTCTGCTTCTGTACATTTACCTTCCCCTCCTGGCAGCAGGCTTCCCAAGTGTGTTTTTCTATGCTGACACCTTCTAGTTAAGCTTTCCAAGAAAGACCTTCAATTTCTAGTGAGTACTCATCAGGCACATTTATCAGCTCAAGTGGCCTAACTTTTGCAAATGTGAGTGATAAATGATCCTTAAAAAGAGAAACACTGGGGCTTCAGCTTCATCGGCAGCAGCAGTACTCTTGCTCTACTAATTTATCAGAAGTAGGCAAGCTTTATCTGAGTTGTACTGCATGTTGCCCTTTCTGTGCACAGCATGAGAAGAAAGCGCACACCAAAGACTAATCCAAAAAGCCCACCCTTGCTCACTACTAAATGCCATTATTGGAAACATGTAACACAACAAATACTGCAGGAGGCTGATCATCTGGTTTGGCCAAGCTGCTCTGGCGCAGAACCAAGCCAAGGAAGAAGCAGAAGTGTCTCTAAATCAGTTTTATGATTCCCTGGCTGGGGCTGGCTGGTCCTCTATGCACCTTGTACAAGCAAACGCGGACTGACTTGTGCCAAGCCACCAGTGTTGCCAGCTGAGCAGCAGCTCTGGCTCGAGGTCTTGCTAAGCTGTCCCCTTTCCCTCCTGCCAGCCTCCCCTGAAGGGGGAACACATGGGGATGGTCACGGGCTTGAGACTGGAAATCTTTGGCAAGCTTATGCTTGGGTTTCCTGGTTAATCTTATGGCATCAGGACAGTTTCTCATGAGGGATGGGGCCCCCTCCTAAAAGGAGGTGATGGAGAATGAAGTTCAGAGAAACAGGAAAGTCAGAGGAGTAGGAATTCAAACTGCACATAGAAAAAGAAAGTCAGGACCTACAAGCTGGCATTACTCTTGCTAACTCTTGACTGTAAAGGGATGGAGGTGTCCTGCAACATGACAGTCTTCCCTAACTTCTCCATTAACTTATTGTTCATAAAGAAACTTTCTTCCAGTGCTTCAGGCTTTATTGCTCTTATAAATCACATCATCTTCTCTGCTAAACTCCTGGGGCCAGACTCTGGTTTACAGTCATAAAATTCAAGACTGAAACTATTTCCTTCATTTTATGCTACCTTTCCTGGGCGAATCCTAAGCAAGATGATACTAAACTCCCTCTTTTTTTTTGTCAGTTACTCTGCCCTTTGGCACAGCTGAAGTGCTCTAATAGCTTGTTAAAATGGAAAGAACATGAGTAAGTGTTGGCTAAATTAGCACTAAACCACCTTGCAAAGGCAAACGTACAGAAAAAGGGGATGAAAGCAGGAAGATGCTCTTTCTTTTGCTTGCAGCCTGTCTCCTTGTGAATTGACCTAAGCTAGTCCAGATCTGCTTCTCGTGGCTGTCTCCACCACACCTGATGATCAGAGTCCTGTCTTCGGTTTGTTTTCTTTCCTTATCCTACCAGCTGGGTGAAAACCATTTTGCTATAATCTTTTCCGAAATGGTGGTGGTGTTAATAATGGAAAAACATAGCCCACAAGCCCCTCATTTGTTTAAGTTACATTACTACAGAAAAAGCCACTTTCTTGCGCTGGACGCTAATGGTCTTTAGAATCCTGCCTTACCAGCTGTCAGGGCTGTAACAAACCCTTGCTCACATCTGAAGTTTTGTGCAGAGGCATCTGCCTTGGCTTACCGCATGTAGGGGCGCTTTGTGCTGAAGGATAATTTTAGCTATGATACTAACTTTAGGCTTTGTAATTATAAGGTTGATAAAGGATCCTGGGAAAGAAGAAAAGCAACCAGATGTGCAGAGGCATCCAAATATGCAGGACATGAGGAAGATAAGGAGAAACTGAGATAAATTAATTAGCACAACTAAGTTATTTTAGAGGTTGTGTTGACATAGCTTTGAAGGTTACGTTCCCAGGATTGAAGGTAGCCAATAGTGATTTTGTTATTAAGAATTTTGAATTATTGTATCCAATCAGTAGCTGCCAAATCTGAAAGAGCTCTGTATAAAAGCAAGTGCGCAACACACAATAAATGGCTTTCACTTTCATCATAATTGGCTCGTCTGGGTGGTGTCCAAGAACTTCGTGCGCTGATCGCAAGGAGCCCCCTGCGCTGATGATAACAAACTCCGCCGGTCGACTACACCGCACTGCCAAACCTCAGTGAAGACACAGAGGCTTCTGAGACACTATCAGACAAGAGAAAACATCCTTGAATTTAGGGTAACTACTTACAAAAAAATCCGAAGAAAACAAAAGCACGATAACCAAGAAATGCACAAAGTCCATCTCGGTACCCAGGGACAGACATGAAGGCACAGCTCAGGGACCCCAAGAGGAGCCACATCCTTCTCTCTCTTGAGCTGTGGCCAGTATCTGAAGCCATCCACTGCCCCCTCCTCTGACCTTCCTCCAGTCCTCATGTAGCTGATGGTATGACTCTAGGTGAACATGGTTTCGAAAGTCGATTTCTCTTGCAATCTTAATTTTCCACCCTTTACTCTTATTTTCTTCCTATGTTTTTTGAGAAGATTTATTTTGTTCTGTAGATAACTGTGTATCTAAGCAACACCCTAACAGGGAAAAGCTTATGCCTTGTCATTTCAAATGGAGTGTTTCAAGCATTAGCATTCACACCTGCTTTTGCTGTTTATTGAAACTTCCAGTAGAGTCAAGGTTGTGCAATTTTATTTGTTTTTTTCTGAGCTGTAAGGAAAAAAAGAAAATGGATCGAAATGTGTTATATTCTTAAGACATTATGGGGCTTTGAAAGAATGTGTACTGCCGCTCCGGTGCCAGTACCTCTCACAATACTTCTCCTTTCAGGCTAAGAAATAGCATGATCTGAATTTTGCAAGTGATCTTGGGTATATGTCATATTTCCCCACATGAGAAGTCTGATAGAAAACAAGATGTCACTTGCGGGCTTCCTAAGCCTTACAGATGGGAAAGGCTGTTGAATGGTTAAATCACTGCCTTATCTTTTGACTCGATGAAACAATAGACTTGCAGCATTTTCATCTGCCATTGGGGTTTGTGCAGGTTTTCAGAGAACATATGTTTCTTGACAGCTGTCTTGGCTCTTCTGTCTTACAGAGCCAGCCTATAAAGAGGGACCTATAGGACAAAAAAGGACCTAAACATACAGGACAAAATCTTATACACCATTTGTCCATTTTTTTCTGAATTTCTGTGCAAACTTCTACAGTCATGTTTTAATGAAAAAACCTTGACCAATCTACCTCAGGTTTTTAATGGTTTAAATATGCCTTCCTGAGTCCCGTTTTTCAAAATTTCCAGCTGAAAGATAAGAAGCAAATTCTTAAGTGTCTTTTAGCTCAGTCAGCTCTTCTAATTCATTCACGAAGGCACAGACCTAATTTTAAGTAACTGTAACAGAAACGTAGGGTGACAAAACTGCTGACTAACCAGTTATTTCTCATTTTCTATTTCTGCATTTAACTCGTCCTTCCTTAGTATGCATTTCCCCTGACTGCTTTTAAATTTAATGATACTGAACAACTTCACCACTTTATCAACATAATCTTAAGCTTTTGATTTTATCTGAGATTTTCCTGGTCCTCACTGCTCTGCCAGTTTTATCACACAATTTTTTCCCCCACTCCCCATTAAAATCACCACTTGAAGATCTTCATACCACAGTCATCTCCATCATCAAAGGCTTAAAATAGACTAGACTCCACACATGTTGAGCACAAGTGACACGGTATTTTTGTATTTATCCTCATGAGATAAATCTATTGCTTGCACAATATTCAGTCTGAGCAAAGAGATGACAGAATATTCAGTAATGAATAAACAAAATGATTCTATCTGGTTTTCTTTTCATTGAAATTTACCGAATTGGTTTCTCATTCAGTTGTCACATGGGCAAATTTCTCCTAATTGCTGTTCCTGCCTTGATTAAATTTGCCTGCCTAAGACTTGAGAATGGATGTGAACACTTTGCCCATCATTTCTAAAGGGGAAGAAGCTGCGGTGGTACAAGCTCAGAAAGTTGAGAGTTCATTGAGGAATCACTGTGGGGCTGTGTTTGTTATCAAGGGATTATCACACTTTCATCAATGAATAAGGAACATTCACTATGGATTTTTAAACAGGAGCGATAGCAGTGCCTCACCCCTGTAAGTAATCCCATACGCTAACATCACACCGTTCAATTTCCTATCTTATTGTGCTCCAACGCTTTAATTACTTGGAAAGGCTGCTAATGCTTCGCCTCATCTCACGCAATTAGATTTAATTTTCTTTTTGCTTCTCTTAGTTTGATTCGAGAGAGATTGCATTGAAACCTGCCAGTGTCTATAGCTAGGTGTGCCACCCATTGCCCTCAACAGACCCACTTACTCCCAGTAATGTCACGTACCAATCAGTAAGTGCTGGCAACATCACACCTACCTTTGTTTTATAAACCTAGCGTGTCAATACAGTGAATAAGGTGGGATTTCCTACAGCTCTGTAGACTAGCCTACTATTGACTTCAGCAGAAGCAGGCTATTGAGGAGATGTAAAATTAAACAGATTTGATTTGTCTGGATTGCCATCCCTTAGGTTATAATTCTGTTCATTACTTAAGTGTCTCTATTCACAAAAGGTTTTATTATAATTTCTAAGATTTACTGCACTCAGGAGGACTTTCACATTTCAAATGTTCACCAGCATGAACCCTAATCTTTGTCCTTACCTACCTTCTCCCAAAATGTACTCAGCACTCGGTGCCGACACACTATGAACACTGTCTCTTTCGATACAGGTAAGCAAGGCTCACGGATCATGGGTACAGGCTATGTTTCCAATAATATCAGGCTGTCTCCATACTAAAAACTGCAGATGAAATGTTCCATGTTGATTTTCTGTTGCTCTGAGCATGATGCTACCATGCGAAGAGGTAAAATTCTTGTTTACTTCAATAGCTGCCAAGATAAGGTAATACTGCATTCATTAAATTAAAGAAATAACTTGTATTTTCCAGCGCAACACCAGGAGTGGGTATTGTTACATGGAGTTAATTGCCAACAGATCTATCCTATAAGTGTTTCCTCTTCTCTCTGCAATGAAGAGCAATTAAAGTTCGCATAACAGCAAGACACAATGTCTTGCAAAGACGAGAAAAAACGAGAAAAAATGATGAAGTGTGTTTCATCTGTGCCAAAACTGCAGACAATCAGAGAAGGGAGAAATAGTTCGACCGAAAAAAGAAATGAGGGTCACTAGTAGGATTAACACTAGAGAAGAGGGACAGGAGTGATGGGGAACAGAAAGAAACTGTAAAGCTTTACTTTTGATGTCTTTGGTAGTTACTCCCTTGAAAGACTGAGAAGATGTGAAACAAGTACTTGAAATTTCACCAAGCAAACATCATCAGTAGAGGAGGACATACTAATCGGAAGGAAAACAAGAGTGCCTGGGAAAGGCAGGTGACCAGGGAGTGTTAGATAAGCTTAAGAGAAAGAAATAAGGAAGATTCCCAGGAGAGCAAAGGGAGACAGGCAGAGGCTAGGGAGTGGCTGGGCTCCATGGGAACACAGCCCAGAGGGTTTCAGGCAGGATTTGGATTTACAAGCCTGCAGCAAACAGGGCAGCTGATAAACCCCGTAATTATGATCCCTCCCTGCTATTACCAGTGCACTAACTAGTTTATGGGGACGTTGCTTAGTAATACAGACCAACTGGCTGGAGCCAGGTGTGCCAGCTCCATGGATGTCCAGAGCTGTCCAAGTAGTATTTTGGTGCACCAACGTTTGGTTTGCAATTACGTCTCCTAGCTCTTGTAAATGCACAGGGAACCGAAATACAGGCACTTGCTGCCCAGCAGGAATATCACTGAAGACCCTGCTGAATGTCATGCTGAGTGGGTGGTGAAGTGCCCACTAAGTAGACATTGCTCCTTCAATTACCCAAGCTAGAGGGACCCTAAAGGCCCCCAAAATGGAGAAACTTTGACTACAATCTCCCATTTGTCTCTGTTTTGAACCTGAACAAGCACACAGTAAGTGAATATAAAACTTCCCCTGATTTCTGAGCTGGAGGATCATACTTCACAGGATGCCAGGCAAATTCTTTATTCCCTGACGTTACATACAGGCTTTGTTTTTTGGGTGACTCCTCTGACATGCCTGGCACTCGGTTCAAAGACCCCAGGGTTTCAGTGCTCCAGCTGAGTACCCCAAAGCCCAGACCCAGAGCAAAAAGAAGTGCAATTGGGTTGTCCTCGACTTAACTCCTCCAGGTGTAAAACAACAAATAGATCTCCATGGTACTGATGTTAGTGTTTTGAAACATTTGGTTTCACAGCTAGAGTCTACTATTTAAGAAACCTCTGAAACTCTTGGACTAAGCAATCTGAGCTGACACGCTCTGTAGAAATCACTCCGTTTAGATGACCTAAGCACAGGAATAGCTTCACCTTCTGGGTCTGGCAAAACCCTACACGGGCAGCTAAACCCTAAGCAGTACTGAGACTGATTGAAATAATATTGTCAGAAAACTTTTTTTTGCTTTTAAAAAGGGCTTTATTTAGAGTACTGGGGATCCTCCCTCCCGCCTTATAGAATAAAAACTCAGCAAATTTCAGATCAAAATTATTTCATCGTGACCCTTCAGCAGGGACACCTCAAGTCACCTGTGTAATTACATGGATGCACTCCAAGTACAGCTTCCTGTTGTTGCTCTCAACTACAAGAACGCAAGCTGTGAATTAGATTATTTTCCTGCTGGAGCACCCAACCTATGCCCACACATTTAGGAAATTCCTGTCAGTGGTACCCAAAGAACTTAAATACTTGCACGTAGCTAGAGCAAATAGAAAACATTGCTATGGTCCTGGATCTTCATCTGAGGAAAATCACTGTAGGATCACTTCTCTCCACAGAAATATGCTGACCACGGACTCGCTGACCTCTGAGCCTCTTGCTCTCTCTGTTCTTTATCGAGACTACCAGGGTGAGAAAATAACTTTCAGATATCTACCAGAACATTGATCAAAACACCACACACACCTAAGGATCAGAGACCTGGCTGCAGCAGACAGAGCTGAAACAAGCTCATGCCGGCTCCAGGCTGCGTTACAGGATAGCAAAGACAAATAACCTGACACTGTAGCTTAATAACACTGCTTGCTCTCACAACTGCTTTCTCGTTTGGTTTTTGTCGGTGGTTGGTTTTTTTTTTTAACTCCAAGAAGGTCAGCTCTGGAGGCAACTGCCCCCTGATTTGAAGCCTCTGCAAAAGCTGCCTGTACAAGCCTCTGAGAATCGCAGAGCCCTGAGAAAACATAACACTGATGGTGATCAGATGCATGCTTCGGTTTGACTGCTGCTTTTTGCATTTCCCATACAGACAGTGAAATTGCATTGATGGAGAGTAGAGAGCCAGAACCTTCCCCAGCTGCAGCTCAAATTCATATCCTGAAATACGACAATGAAGAAGACAGGACAAATCTATTTTCCCCTTAAAGCCTTCAGCCCATCTGAGTTGTTTGTGGAATTTCTTGCCAAATTACCGTGTGAGGTGCCTGCTCTGGGCAGGCCCACTCCCTGGCTCCTAGCAGCACAGTCCAACATCCGACCATGCGCTTGCTGAGCTGTCCACCTGCCTTCTGCACATTGCTTCCATGGAATTATCGCCTTCAGCACATCTGGACTTACAGATTTTCTTGAAAGGCTACAACACAGAGCCAGAGGAGATTTTAGAAGCAAATGGTTATGGTGATTGTGAAGCACAAGCAGAAATGATGTGCTGGGTATGCTGGGCCCTATGGGGGACTGAGTGTTGTAGTTGGACCCTGGCTGCAGCATAACTCAACACCGCTCGCTCACCTTCCCCTCTGTCCCCTCCCGGGGATGGGGAGAGAATTAAAGGGTGAAGGAAAAGATTCATGGATTGAGAGAACAATTTAATAACTAAACTACAATAATATTGGAAATAATGCTATATACAAATATACAAATGAGTGATACACAGTGATACTGCGCAGCACTCAATGACCAAGGTTCAGCCCATTCCCAGCTAATGATCCTGGAGCAGGGAGAATCCCAAAACCACAGTCCCAGCATGGAGATAAGAGCCTGCGTGTCCAAGAAACCAAGAGGACTCTGAGAGAGGGGTGACCCAGAGGGAGAGAACCCCAAGCAAGAGACAGAACTTCTGGACAGATCCTCACTTATATTCTGGGCATGACCTGCGTGCTAGGGAACACACCCTTGGCCAGTTTGGGTCTTAATCCTAAACCTAAGGTCGAATCCCAGGCTAGGAACTGGGGCTGTGCTCCCTCCCAGCTTCTCCTGCCCCTGCAGACACGGGCACAGCAGAGAAGCTGAACAGTCCGTGACTGTCCTGGCAGCAGCTATAAACATCAGTGTGTGATCAGCTTCTCCTCAGCAAAAATGCAAAATATAGCCTCACACTGGCTACTATGAAGAAAGTTAACTCTGTCCCAGCCGAACCCAGGACACTGAGCAAGGTGAGCACAGCTGCCAGGAGCCAGTTAGCTGCTAGAAAATACTGAATATTACGTCTCTCATTATGTGAACTGGGTTCAAAGCCCATCTCACCGCCGGGCTATGCCGTAGCTCTTTGAGATAACAGCAGAGACGAACATGCCCCATCCCTTTGGGTGGAGCTGTCAGTCCACACAAACCCCGAGTCATTTAACAGCACACCTCAGGGATAAGGAAAGGATGAATAGTGCCACTCACCCCTATACACCTCACATCTATACACTGTGCCCTGAACACCTGGAAGCCTCACACAGCTGTACAGAGGGAAGATGTTTTCTGTATTTCTTCCTTTCTCAAAGCACCTGTAACCCATACATGCTCCATCCCAAAACAATCCATCCACAGTAACAGTGCTTTTTAAAAATATTATATTGAAAAATCACTTCTATGTATTGGACTGCTTCTTTTGACCTCATTTTTTAGTGCCCGGTATGGATTTCTATAAAGCAATTGTATCACTTGATTATCCAAAGGATTCTGAAACATGTACATACATGTAAAAAGCTTAAAATCCATATTTAGTAATGAGCTGGTAACTCAATATGTTTTAATATGCAGGTACCTAATGTTTATTCTAACATTTAAGAGAGGAAAAAAATCTGGATACAGAGTCTAGACTCAGGGACCGAGTCAGAAATTCAGAGCTTCAGGCATCGTGGAGTTGCTTTATGGGCTAGGCAGAATCAATCTGTGCTACCAGCATATGGGGAAAGTGATGACTGATGATGCTGTGCTCTGCAACATTTCACCGGGAAGAAAACCGGTCTGAGTTATGCTTTGATTTCAGTCTTTAACAAAGTGCTGGGAACTATTTGTGATTTCTATTTGGGGAAGGAAGGAAAAAAACTCAAATGAAAAACGAAGTCTACTGCCAGTTGGACCAATGAATCAAGAATAACTCTCAGCTAGCTGCTCCTTTAAAGAAACCAGTAAAAAAATAATAATAAATGCCTACAAGAAAATACCTTTTGGAGTACAAAATAATAACTGAAAAAATGGTGTAGACTGACAGCAAACAATCAGAAATTAGAACGAAGAATTTTCTTACATAGCTCTGAAAATCATGATGTGTCTAATGAAAAATAGACTCAGCATCTCATTATTCAACCACAAGCAATAATAAAAAAATGAATGCCCAGAGTGCTACCAAGAGGGTTTCTGATGGACAGGAAGCCACTCGCTTTGTGGGCTATTCAGGAAAACATTTTAGGATTAGACTTAACATTTCATTTAACACTCTCTCCCATTTCTTCAAGACCCCACTAACACGTTTCTCACCCAGCTGCTCAGTCCGCAGAGACCCTGCTCAAGGAGGGTGGATGGAGTTTTCTCCAAGCCTGACTATGCCTAACCCTTCTGTTCAGAGAAGGATGAAGAACTGGAGTCTGCCTCCCTCTGTTCATCCTACACAAACCCCAGGAAAACTTGCAGCCCTGTCCCTGGGTGACCGTATTTCCATGCCTACATATGATTTAGTAGTTTTATTAAAACCAGTGAGAGCAGGGTGAGGATTTGAAAACACCCAGCAAGTTTTCTCTAAGTTAGAATCCTCTACAGGTAAGAGGCTGAGTAACCTGTGGGTGATTTACCCTTGACAGACACAGCATCTATTTGCTGATTGTTAAGCAGTGAGTAAGTTTACCAATGCGTCGCTAGGATAGGAGTGTGTTTAGCTGGAGTAATAAAGTTGCTTTGACACATGTAACTGATGAAGTTGTTGAGGAAGGCAAGCTGTTTTGACTCAAGATGTCTGGCAGTTCTTGGTGAGGTTGAGTCAAGCCAGCATTATCCTTGTCAACGAACTGTGACACAAAGGCAAGGGGAATTGCTCTGAATCAGGATAATCTGGTGCTGCAGCTGACAGTGGAATCAAAGGTACTCCTGGTAGGCAGGCACAGAAATGAGCTGGCTGGGAAGGAACAAAGGGACCACAAAAGCACGGCTCTTGAACTGCTCCCCCAGGTGCCATTTTGATGTCTACCATTTGGTTTTTCCTGTGCTGCGACTGTGAGCAAGAAAGCTTTGTGCATGTTTCATTATGAACACAGCTTTTGAGTTTTATGAGGACAACTAGTTAATTCACTAGGTTTTCAGGGTTTTTTTTGTTTTTGCTAGGCAAACACAGCCATCAATAACAACTGAATACAATTGCACGGTGGAAGAAACCTTCCCCATGGAGAAGCGGCCGAGCTCACGGCGGGCTTTGCCTTTCTACAAGCTGCAGCAGCTGGAAGAGGCAAGCGAGGAGAAGCACTGAGGTGGTTGCAGCAGTTCTTCTTCTGCAGGAGCTGTACACATCACTGGTAAAAACTCTGCCAGGATGGGGTGCAACAGCCTCAGGACACCAGTACTCCAGGAGACAGGACTCCTGCCTTGGCATCTCCAACACAGCAGCTCTGCCGTGGCCTTCACTGTGCCCAAAGGCATAACTCCGCTTTGCTTCGAGCCACCTTCTGCTGCATCTCCCCACCCAGAGCAAAACCTTGCTATGCTGCCAGCTTGCTGAACTCACACCATGTCCTGTAAGTAATCCAGAAGTACTACCAGGGAGTAGGCCATGAGAAGATACTACTCAGGGCAGAATGTAGTAGAATATGTAGTAGAATACTACTACTTGGCAGAATCTGGCCTCTGTTGTAGCTCGGGAAAAGCAATCCAGCCTCCATCTCACATGTGAGAGATGCAGACATTTGTTGCTATAAAGAGAGAATGGTGCTTCGGGTTGCGCTACAGGAATATGAGAAACACAATTCTTGGTTCAGCCGTTTACACCTGTCAAGATTGCCAAAAAGACCTCTCTGAAAAACCCCTCTGAGTTTCTCATTTGCTCTGTCCAGGTACAAATGACTGCAGACAGGGTGATGAAGTGGAGATGCAAAAAAAATGCTTGCAAAGAAAGGAAACATTTTACATTTCAATAACCACAAAGAGAAGGCAGCTTGGAGGAGAAGTGAATGGATCTGTGTTTACACATCTCCTGAAGATTTCTCTGTTTGCTACAGTAGGTGTAAGGAAAGAGTGGGTTTGGTAATATATTGACTTTTTTCCCCCATCTATTCAGGTCAGTCATAATGATCTCTTAAAAACATACATTCTTGTGATGAAGAAGGCCTAATGTTTAATTCAAATGGTGTTTGAATTAATCGAACATTTAATGTACTTGTAAAAGGAGAAGTTAACTGAATTATTCAATGCAAAAAGTAATACTTGACAACATTGCTGTAGTCACCATCACGACTCTATTACAATGGTTAGTCACTATTGATAAAACATTTTCCAAACCTAATGAATGTAAGCGCAATAATAAGCTGTGCGTTTCTTCCTCTCTAATAAAGGGAAAGCATGACATTTATGCTCAGAAGCCCCAAGACAATTGGCTTGTTACAAAACTTAAAAACCGGCAGAGAGTGGAGATCAGCAAGATCAGGGGACAGGGACAGGGTTTGTCAAGCAATACTCCGAGAACCGCAGATAGCCACAGCTTTACTTCGAGCAAACCTCCCATACAACAGTTCTTTAGAGTAAAAAATGGTAATTTTAGAGTAAAAAAATTCCTCCCCCCCAACCTCACCATTTGTGCATAAAGTGATGCTCTTCCTATACACCTATTGGATACGAATGAATAACTGCAGCCAGCCGTAGCCAGCGATGCACTGAGAATGTACATCACGGTCCAGCCAGTAGACACGGCTTCGTGTAGCTCGTGTCTTTATTCCCATACACATCTTAACTTTCCCAGCAGTTAAAACCAGTATCAAGTCCAGCGGTCAGCCACGGCCAAAGCCTGGCTATCGCTCAGCATCTTCGGTAGCTTGCTGCCCATCAGCCCTGCGCCGCTGCCCCCGGTAACGAGCCCTTGGACCATCGGGCGCATCCCACCCCGGGCAGGGTGGCACTCAGGGCTGCTCGGGGGGGCGACCAGCTCCTCCCGCTCCTTCGGGCCCGCTGAAGCCCACCGAATCAAGGGCAGAACCGGCAGCCAAAGTTCGCTGCGGAGGGACGGGGCTCCCGCAAAGCGGAGCGCACCGAGCGCCGGTCCCGGCTCCGCGCGCCGGGCCTCAGGGCGGGCAGAGGGACCACGATCCCCCGGGAGGGGTGTGAGGGGGGTTAAGGACCCGGGTCCCCCGCTCCCCCCTGCTGCAAAGCCCCCGGTTGCCATAGCAAGGCGGCAACGCCTCTCCCCCCCCAACTTCGGTCGCTGTACCGATCGTCCCCCGGGGGTGGTGGGGGCTCACCGATGGTGGAGACGACGGTGCCCACGAAGTAGAAGGCGCCGGGGAAATCCCAGCGGGGCCGCAGGGCGTCGACGCGGATGCCCGCGGCCATGGCCGCCTCGTAGCTCCGCAGGAAGGCGCGCAGCTCCGGCAGGCTGATGTTAAAGATGCGGCTGAAGTTATGGAGGGTCCGGTTCCAACGGAGCTGCGCCTCAGCCTCCGACGGGCTCTCGAGAGCCGAGAAAACGGTGGCACCGGCGCTGAGGTACGCCGCGATGAGGGCTGCCAGCAGCAGGAACCGCCCGTTGTCCTCGTTGAGGGGCGCCAGGCGCCGCCGCCGGCGGCAGGACCCCCCCGCCGCCCCCCGCGGGGGCATTATCCGCTGCACGGCGCGGCGGGGGGCGCGGGCATGGGGCGGCG